>PVIU01013025.1:29234-57583 GCA_004026605.1 Ondatra zibethicus | reverse complement strand
CCCCCCCAAAAAAAAGAAAATTAGAGAACCTGTGTTGAATGGTAAACATCTAAACTCTTGGGTCACCACAATGTTCAAATTCCATCCTCATCTATTGTTACCAAGTAAACAGTAGGCCTCACAGAAGCTGCACCACAATATACAGCACCTGTAGAAAAAGTATTCTCATCATGCGGTATTTTTGGTCCCAGGCATAGGCCTTGTATGAAATCAAAGGAGATTGGGAAACCACAGTATAAGCTAAGCCACATTGTTTATGGTTTTCTTTTCCTGTGTGATGCTATGCTCATTGCTTTACTTTAAATCAGGATCCAATTAATTCTACAGAGTAAGGTATGAATGAATAATCCAAGAACAATGTATGTCTACAACTATGACTCATTTAAAGAAATATTCATTGTAATGTTAATTCCAATTAGTCTTAACAATAAACACCCAGTGTCGGATATTATGGGGTGAAAGCTCAGAGATCAGAGAAGCAGTCACTAGAGAGACTTTTACCTCTACAGAATCCTCAGTCCCAAAGGGGTGACCCTGTCTTTATGAATCCTCAAACTGCATCTCCAGACTGAATCCTCAGACTGAATGCTCAGACTGTATCCTCAGATGGCATGCTCAGAGGTCTCCTCCCGCCTTGTGTCCCCTCTCTGCCCAACCATATCACTTCCCTTCTCTACCTCTCTGGTACTGGGATTAAGGGTGTGAGCTACCACCTGGCTCCGTTTCTTTTTGAGACTGGATCAGTATGGTCTAGCTTAGGGTGGCTTTGAACTCTCGGAGGTCTTCCTGACTTTGTCTTCTAAGTTCTGGAATTAAAGGTATGTGCCACCACTAAACATACCTTTAATTAGTTCTCATTTAATTAGCACATACCTGAAATTAGTTCTACACTCTGATCTTCAGGCAACATTTGTTAGATTACAAACAAAATATCACTGCAATCCCTCACTCTTCACCATCAGTAAAACCATAGAAAATGTTTATTAAAGGAGGATTTGAAAAAGTAGATAAAACTTTTAATTCTGTGATTATATTATAAAATGCAGTGTCCTAAATATTCTGTAACATGAAATCTTGCTTATTACTAATTCAAACAGCAGTACTACAGGCAAGTGTCAGAAAAGACAAAAACTTTACTGTTTTTTACTTTACACTCATTTAAAAAAAGATTTTCTCTAGTACTAGAGTTTCTTTGAAAGCAGCATCACTTATATCTCTCTTCACAAAGTGCCAGACAAGCATAAAGTATACTTACATTGGTAAAGGATTGGTGAATATTTTTTACATCTATCTGGTGGATATTGCCAATAATTGGCAGAGGAGTAGGTCCAGGAGGCAGCTTCCCTCTCTTAGAACTCCATTTCCACTGTGAGAAAAGAAGCAGACATGTCAGAATGAGCACCAAGACCATGACTAGATCCATGGTTAGCCTTCCCACTGGCACAAGTGTGATCAGGTAGTACAGAGGTTTTATGATGTGGCCATAAAACTGACCTCTTGTACTTTGGAACATCATTGATTAACCAACTAGGCACTGTTTAAGCTCTTTTCCAAATAGACTTTGTCCCAGTGATAACAACGAAAAAAATTAAACAGCTCTTGAAGTCTGTCCTTTCTAGAGTTCCTCTTAGTGATTTTGACTAATTTGACAGAGTTATGGCCAAATATTGGTGATAAATCTGGAAAAAGAATTTGATATTTTTAATGTATGTCTTTCTTTGAAAATAATTAATTTTTAAAAAGCATTTTATTCTGAAATTATACAATTATGTCATTTTACACTTTCCTTTTTTTCAGCCAAAATTTTCTATATTTGCATTTTCTTGTTATCTTTCTACTGTGTGTCCTCATTTGTTTTCTTGTTTTTTTAAAAATATTTGTTTTTTTGTTCATTATGTATACAGTGTTCTTCCAGCATGAATGCCTGCAGGTGAAAAGAGGGCACCAGATCTCATTATAAATGTTTATGAGCCACCATATATTTGTTGAGAATTGAACTCCAGAGCTCTGGAAGAGCAGTAAGTGCTCTTAATCTCTGAGCCATCTCTCCACCTGTTTTGTTTTTAATACTTATTTTATACATAAATATGTATATATTGCTTAAATTCATAAAATATCATATATATATATATATTCCTAAAGATACAAATACAGCCTACTCAATATGTATAAACTTTATAGTAAACATGTTTTCAGGACTGGCCATTTCAAACCATGTAACTTAGCATTGTTCTCTTCCTTGTGGAATCCTATTTCCCCTCTGTCACTATACCTTAATTATTGGTATTTGCTTGTGTAGAGCTGAGATCCTCTTAGATTTCCCCAGCCATGAGAGTCTGTCTATTTGTATTGCCCCTCAGATATCTGAGTAAGATTTTATGGGTGTACCTGCTGACATTCCTAGGAGACATAATCCCATGTGCTAACTTTTAGATGAAGGAAAGTCTCTCATATTTCTTCATTCTAAGTTTATTGTTCATGTAGGTACATATATTTTCTGGATATTTTGTGTACTTTATGACATGTGCTTATTTAATAAAGTCTTACTATTTTCTTTCCTCAATTGGTCTGAAAATTGCAGCTCTGCATGTGCTCCCATGGCTAGACATATATGCACACAAGACTGTATGTATATTTGATAACTTTAAAAATGTTTCTTGTTAAATTAAAACTATAGACACGTATTCTAAATAATTGACCCTAACAAGTACATAACATATGCTTTGAACAGAATAACTAAGACAAAAATGCCTTGTATTAGTCAAAAATTCTTAATAAGAAAAACATTAAGTTGTTACTTAGGGAAAGATGTATAGATTTTTACCATTGTGGAACTCAGCAGTGGAAAATCCAGGCTATTCTGTCTTTTCTTTTTTCTGTTGGTGACAGTGTAACAGAAGACCTGTCAATGTTTCACATTTCATAGCTAAAAGAACTGAGAATTCTCTTGCCAACCCTAAAATGGCTCCCTTAATTAAGATATCTTCTTCCCTGCTCCTATCTCCACCCTTCCTCCATATCCACCCTCCCACTCCCCGAAGCTCTCCCCAATCCTTCCCTTCTCCCTTCTCCTTCCCCTTCTTCCCTTCTACCAACCCCACCCCTACCCCCACCCCTGTGCTCCCAACTTTTGCCCAGTGATCTTGTTTACTTCCAATTTCCAGGAGGATCTATACATGTTTTTCTTTGGGTTCACCTTGCTATTTTGCTTCTCTAAGCTTGTGAACTATAGTCTTAATGTCCTTTGTTTAGGGCTAGAGTCCACTAATGAGTGAGTACATACCATATTCATCTTTTTCGGTCTGGGTTATCTCACTAAGGATAGTGTTTTCTATTTCCATCCATTTGCATGCAAAATTCAAGATGTCATTGCTTTTTTTTTTTTTTTTTACCGTTGAGTATTACTCTAATGTGTATATATTCCACACTTTCTTTATCCATTCTTCCATTGAGGGGTATCTTGGTTGTTTCCAGTTTCTGGATATTACAAATAATTCCGCTATGAAAATAGTTGAACAAATGCTTTTGTAGTATGATTGGGCATCTCTTGGGTATATTCCCAAGAGTGGTATTGCTGGATCCTGAGATAGGTTGATACCCAATTTCCTGAGAAACTGCCACACTGATTTCCAAAGTGGTTGCACAAGTTTGCATTCCCACCAAAGAAGGGATCCCAGGTGTCCACGGGGATGTCCCCAGCTAGGTCCTTGGGCAACAGAAGAGAGGGTGCCTGAACTGGCCATGCCACACTATCACACTGATGATTATCTCAAATATCACCATGGAATTTTCGTCTGGCGATGGATGGAGATAGAGACAGAGGCCCACGTCCACATCAGAGCAATGGACTGAGCTCCCAAGGTCCAGTTGAAGAGCAGAAGGGGGGAAAAGATGAGCAAGGAAGTCAGGACCGTGAGGGGTTGGTCCACCCACTGAGACAGTGTGCCTGATCTAATGGGAGCTCACCAAATCCAGCTGGACCGGGACTGAACGAGCAATGTCATCAAACCGGACTCTCTGAAGGTGGCTGCCAATGGGGGCAGACTGAGAAACCGTAGATAATGCCTTGGGACCTGTTTCTATTGCATGTATTGGCTTTTGGGGATACAAGTCTACTTGGATGCACAACTTCAATGGCCGGGATGGAGGGGGGAGGGCCTTGGACTTCCCACAGGTCAGGGTACCCTGCCCTCTCTTTAGGTTGGAGGGTGAGGGAGGAAGGTGATGAGGGGAGTGTTAGGGGATTGGGAGGAGGGGAGGAAGTGTATATTTTTGAATGGAAAAATAAAAAAAATAAAAAAAGAACTGAGAATTCAATGTGATTGTCTTGTGGCTGCAGGTGTTCCCTCTGTCTTTCACACAATTTCACACGTATTAAATTTTTCTATATCTCATCATGTCCAAAGTGATCCTGGATCAGCATAACGAACAGAATAACTATGTACAAGCACTTGAAGAAGTGTAACTGGTAGTCTTTGAATTCCCCCTAGAGACATTACCGGTGTTCTTTTTATTCTCCTATTGATTAGAATTATGAAAAGATGCTGTACAATATTGAGTGTTTGCTAAATGTGGAGTAGCTGCCAAGGGTACAATAGAACATGGGTGTTACTTTAAAAATTACTATAAAAGGACCAAAGTATGAAGAACTGAATGGGTAGAGAAATTACTGAAGGAAATTGTATACCAGAACTGATGAAGTATTAAGTTGGCACAAATCAATAACCAAGCCAGCTCAATAGGAACAGGTATTTTTTAATGAAAGAAAAGGGGGGAACTCACGCTACTCACACCGCAGTCCTATCCGTCTGGCGGACACCGCATGGAGAGAGCGCACACCTGTGTTCTCTCTATTTTCTACTTTGGGTCCAAGTAGCCACACCCCAACTTGATGTGATTGACTAGTGGCTCTTCCCCCATCACAGAACAACATTGATTATTTGAGGGTCCTGGCATTGGTCAAGCAAACGCTCCCTCTCTTAAGAAGCTATCAGGCTTGTTATGATTAAGCAGTCTCTCATAAACTTCTTCAGTATGGGAAACTAAGTATCTTCC
Organism: Ondatra zibethicus; assembly: GCA_004026605.1. Classification (NCBI taxonomy): domain Eukaryota; kingdom Metazoa; phylum Chordata; class Mammalia; order Rodentia; family Cricetidae; genus Ondatra; species Ondatra zibethicus. The sequence goes on along the minus strand of PVIU01013025.1, from coordinate 52,528 downwards.
TGATACTTGCTAACATCACCTTTTATTAGTCATTCCTAAAGTGGTTCTGTCAATTCCCACTCTCTCATTTGTTTATAATTGATTTTTACTTAGTTTACTTACCTCTTTACTGAGGCAAAATTATTCCAATTTGTGGATGAGAACCTAGGCAGTGCAGATTCAGAACCCTGATAGAGTTGCATATTTTAAGTAGAGTGGAACTCGAGGGAACACCTCTAGAGCCTCACCTATTTTCCTGCACAGAAAAAAATTCTAAAGGACTTTGTCCTGAGGTTCAGTAATGACCTTACTCAGTGACAATGAAAATAAGCAAGGAGCCGAGACTAGAGTCACATCCTGACATGATGGTTTTCCTGGTGTGCTGGAGGAAAGAAAAAGAAAAGAAGCAAGGATCTAGTAAATAATGCCATAACTTTTGCTACATGGATTTCAGAACAGTTTGCTTTTTGTTAAATATAGAACATTAGTGACTCAAACTCTTGGCTATTTTCACTATCTACAACACAGTAAGCACTAGTTTCTATCTGCCTCATATTGCTATAAAATTCCCCAAATAACACGCTTCATTTTGGACAAAACAAGCTCAGTAAGTTTCTGGAAAAATGTTTTTTCTTTCTCAGCTCATCCTTTTTTTTTCTATGATCAGGATCTGTACATTGTTTTCCTCTAGTATGCAAACAATAACTCCCTTTTAGATAGGAGACATCCTTTAAATGACATCCATTAATTTTATACATTGCATTTAGTTTATATTCATTCCTGCCTAGTCCTCATAGATTCAACTTTTATTCCATACCCACCAACTTTGTGTCCTTATTTTTTAACCAACCAAGTCTAGTACATACTTCTGGGTATGCGATGTTTCACCTAATAGAGGACATACTCTTCATACTCTTAAGAAAACCAATCCCCCTATTTCTGGCAGTTTTCAATTGCTAGTAGTTCTTCATCTAGTGGTGGGACATCGTGATCAATGCCATCAAACACACACTTGATGGCAGTTTGTTTGGTTTGGACTTCCACATGCCTTGTGTTTGCTGTCACAACTGTTTGAGTCCATGTATGCTGTTACCCATTTTAAGTGGAAAACACTTATTACTTGTATTCAGCCATGATATCTGGCTCTTAAAACACTCTGGCCCTGGTTCTGTAGTGATCCTGAGTCTAGGAATGTGAAGATGTGTAAAAAATGTCACACTCAGTACTGAACACTCTGCAGTCTCATATCCTCTGCATCTTTAAATGTGTGAGTCTTGTTATTTGTCATCTAATGTGTTGTAGAAAAAAACCTAAAATTAATCACTAGGGTTCAGTTAAGTACTATGTCCCTTTAAGTAATTGTGGTTGACTCTGTCCTAGCATCTATAACGTATCTAGCTATAGATTCTTGGCCCTGATAATAGCATCATCTATGGGTCCTGTCTTGTGGAATCATCCTTAAGACCACTTAGAAATTGGCTGGCAATTGTCACTATATTCATGTCAATATAGCATTGGAGCCCCAGTCTTGCCATCCTATTTGCCACAGGATTCACAGCTGGACCAGACTGGTGATCACAATTCTTTTCTATTAGTCTGTATAGCACCTTAGAGCTCTATGAAATTTAGTGAGTATAGATACATCTTCCACATGAAGTATGTATATCAAAAGAGTTTAAATGAGTTGCTCTAAATTGTGGTAACAAAACCCCTATTAGTTAGCATTGGATATCAAATAAAAAGCTTCTCGCCAGGCACAAGTTATTTTTATTTGAGGTTTTGTCAAATCAAGTCCCATAGACCCATAAATATTACAGGTTATTGTCATGTCATAAGTTATTCTTTAAAATTCGTTGGTAAGCCTAAATGCCCCTCTACCAAAGAATGGATAATGAAAATGTGGTACATTTACACAATGGAGTACTACATGGCAAAAAATATGACATCTTGAAATTTGCAGACAAATTGGTGGATCTAGATAATATCATATTGATTGAGGTAACCCAGGCCCAGAAAGACAAATATCACATGTCCTCACTCATAAATGTCTTTTAGACATAAAGAAAAACCAGTTTATAATTCACAATCCCAGAGAACCTAGAAAACAAAGAGGACCCTAAGAGAGACATTTGTGGATCTAATCTACTTGGGAAATAGAAAAAGGCAAGATCTTTTCATTAAATTGTAAACATGGAGACCATGGGAAAGTGTAGAAGGGGAGGGGAAAAAAGGGAGGGGAGCAGAGAAAATGTTTAGCTCTATAAAACAATTTAAAAAATAAATAAAATTATAAAAACTCAGTGGCAAGATGCTGTTGCTGATACTTCATTCTTGAGTCATAGTCTATGGGAAATCAAGGTAATATATACTTGACAACAAAAATAATAAAGATGAGTTTGTCCATATTTTGCTTTGCGTTTTTTCTTCAACAACCTATTTGTGAAGCATTGTGATTGTCAGCAACCATGTATCAAAAGTACTATATGAGATGACATCTTTGTAATTGTTTCTTGATCACTGTATGCTTGCTTTATAATTATTTAGATCTGGAATAGACATGGATCTTCCTACTTCAAATTAAACAAAATTTCCTCACTTGTGTGACCTCCACTTTTCAATTTAATTATGGATTTAGTTGAATTGATGAACAAGGTTAGCTACAAGTCCACCTCTTATCAACTTTACACACAATTATACCTTTTTATACCATGAACAATTAACAAATTAAAACAATATCCAAGTCACAATAGTGCCTAAATATAATATGATGTCACATAATATAACATATGCATTATCTTTAAGTGGGTCATAATTATACTTAACATAATATAACTGTCCCATGTACAACTGGAAATATATTTTAAATTTAGAAAAGGTGGCAATGTCCCTTGAAGAACATTTATGTAATATCTCAAACTGAAATATGATAACCCTGGATATTCTCTTATTTCATTTAAATAATATTTTTTCATTTATTTTACATACCAAACACAGTTACCCCTTCCTCCTCTCCTCCTAGTCTCCCCCTGCTTTCCATCTATCTGCTTCCATTCCACTCCTCCTCTGTCTCCATTTAGAAAGGGGCAGGCCTCCCACAGGCTTAAACAAAGCATGGCTCATCAGGATGAGGCAAGACCTAGCTCCTACACTTGCATCAAGGTTGGGCTAGGTAATCCTCCATGGGGATCATGTTTCCAAAAGTCAGCTCAGCATCAGGGACAGAACCTGAACTCACTGATAGAGCCTTACATAGAGACCAATCTACACAACTGTTACACAGATGCAGAGGGCCTAGGTCCGTGCTATAGAGGCTCCCTAACAGTTGATCCACAGTCCACCAGCTCCCACAAGCTCAGATCTCTCTGTGAGTTCCCCCACCATGACCGTCCTGGGCTCTTACAATCCATCCTCCCTTTCTTCAGGAAGATCCCCAGAGCTCAACTCAGTCTTAGGTGGGGAATTTTTGCATCTGCTTCCATCAGTTTCTGGATAGAGTATCTCTGGTGACAATTAGTGTAGTTACCAATCTGATTACAGTAGATCGTGAGTTCAGGTACACACTCCACCCATTTTAGTAGTCTTAGTTTGGTTTATCCTTGTGGATTCCTTGGAGTTTATATGGCACCAGGTTTCTCCCTAACCCCCAAGCGCTCCCCCATCAAGATATTTCTTTAGTTAACTAATGTTATATAACATGATGAATAAATTGAAAGAAAACACAAATATCTGAATCAACATATTCTTAGCAAAAACACTCGTGTCAATTATAATCCTCATTTCTATAATTGTTCATGTGGCTTTAGTTGACATTTAAAACTACATTCCTTTCCTACGCATTTTGGTTTTGCTTCAAACTCAAAAAGCACCAGAGATAGCCTTGACTCTTTGCCTGGCTAAGACACCCACACCTTCATTCCTCACTGGTCCATGTCATCCTGCCAGGTTTAGGCTGTTGTAGTTTTCCATTAATCTTAATCACAGAACTTTCTATAAGCAAGGGATGCTTGAAGTGATTTCCTTCACTCCAGACATATTTTCCTACCTCCATTGTTGTGCAGCAATCCAATTTCCCCATTGTAATCTATATCAATCATCCCTCCTAATATTGTTATTTATTTATAAGCACTTTAGTTCAAGGGCACCAAAATCCTAAAGTAGCCAGGGCTAAGTCTGAACTTATAGTTCAAAGAAATGCTTATTATGCTTCTGACAGGATTGTTTTCACAACAGTATGTAAAACTTCTAGTCCAGAAGAACTTAATGTGAATGGAAAGGAAACAAAATTATTTCTAGTATGTGAATAGAGGTGATAATGTGTGTAAATTTTTTTCAGATTTTGATTCATGAACCAATGGATCTTGGCTATGAGAGAAACTATACCATGTATTAAATGCTGATTCAAAGAATGTACTGCCCTCTGGAGAACCCTATCCGAGTCCTCGAGGCTGCTGACACCTAATTAACATTGTAACTGTGTTTTCTTAAGGTTATTCCATTTTTTATTAGGATAAATATTTTATTCAGGATGTAAGGACATGATTAGAAAGTATGCCATGATGTGGGGCTGGCAACCACACTTCTCTAGCTGCCGCATGAGTTCATTAGTGAGAAGCAATACTGTGCAGAATAATATGGAAGTGGATAAGCTATTCTCTAAGTCCAAAGATGGTGGTTTTAGTGAAGGTATTATGTGCAAGAGAGGAACCTCCATAACATAACCAGAATATGTATCCACTTCTATATGGTTAACACATTGTCCTTTCCACAAAGGAGATGGTACAGTGTTATAAATCTGCTACAAAGTCACTGACTGGTCAACCCAGATATGGCGCCATATCTGGGACTCTGGTGTATCTCTGCTGTGTAAAGATCTGACACTCAGAGGTAGGTGTTTACAGGTCAACTTTGGTGAGTGGATGTTGATGCTATCTAAGCCATTTATAGATCCCATCTTGGCAGCCATGGTTACTTTGTTTATGGGTTCACTTGTCAGTGAAAGAAAAGTTTGAGGGAAACTGGTGACAATCCACAGAATGTGTCCTTTTATCTACTGGGTTATTAAGTGCTTCCTCAGTTGAAATCCCAAGCTGATGAGCATTTACATGGGGCACAATCATTTTCATATACTTCACCAAGTTGGAGATAGATATCTACAGAAATCTTTCTCACCAATTTTCTAATCATGCTCTGCTCAAGACCCTGGCCATCCAACAAATCAAGAATCTGTGAACAATCCCACATCTGGCCATTTCTCCTTCCAAACAAAATGTATAAGCATGGGTACAGTCCAATAATCTTGAAACTGTGAAGAATTTTCATTGCCAATATCTTTTAGGGTTTTCCAGGAAGGGGTTATAATACAGTACCTGCCCAAATCTGGGTTGTGACTGCATAATGTGCAGGACCTTTAGTAAATCTGGCCATAGTCTTTTCTTCCTCAGTCAGCTAATCTTACGAAAACCCCAATGAGGTTATATGCTCATACCGGCAGCAGATGTCATTGTAATGGGAGTAGAGACAATCGGCATTTGGACAACTTCTTCATGTAACTTGTTTGTTTCTTCAGTGCCTGATTGAACTACATTATACATATATAATTTTCATTTGATATTATATGGTTTCTGTGCATAACCTACTTTTTGACAAGGTGATTCAAATAACACCTAGCTCATGTTGGGCAGCTCAGGTTGCAGAGTAAACTGTTATCCCCTTGTCAAAAGTTCAGCTTTGAATAAAGTCCTATAGCAGACCAAGAGCTGCCTTTCAAAGAAAGGACAGTTGTCTGCACACGAGTGTAGAGACTTGCTCCCAAACCCAAAGTCTTCTGTGATTCTCTTATAGGGGCCTGCCAAAGACTGCAAAGAGTGTTCCTACCTTCTACTGAGACCTCTAGTACCATCTATTCTTCTAGATCATATAGTCCAAGTGGTGGAGTAGCCTGTATAGGAACTTGCACCTGTTGAAGAGCATTCTCCTGTACCAGGCCACATATGAAGATAGGAGCTTTTGAAGACAGTTGGTGTAAGAGTCAGAGTCACACAGGCAAATGAACAATGTAATGTCCCTAGAATCCAAAAAGACCCACTAAATGTTGTTTTTCTTTATTGTTGGTGAGAAAGGCCAGGCAGGTGCAATATATTATTCTTCATCTTGGAAGGAATGTCTCTACATGATCCACACCACAGGATTCTTAAGAATTTCTCTAAGGTAGAGGGCTTTTGATTTTTGTTTGGATTTATTTCCCATGCTCTGATGCAGATATGTGTTTGCAATGAGTTCAAAATGGTTGCTTTTGCATGCTTACATGGTCCAATTATCAGAATGTCATCATTATAGTGCATCAAGATAATATTTTGTGGAAAAGTTAGATGACCAAAATCTCTTCTAACCAAGTTATGACACAAATCTGGAGGGTAAATGTATCCTTCAGGTAAAACTGTAAGTGTATACTGCTAGTATTGGTAACTGAAAATAAATGATTTTTTCTATTGGTCTCTATAGACAGGTGCAAAGAAAAGGCATTTACTAGATCATCAGCCACAAACCATGTAGCAGAATATGTGTTCATCTGCTTGAGTAAGGACATTGTATGTGGTACACAGCATCAATCAGGGGTATTCCTGATTGAATTTTTGACAATTAACCTCCATTCCCAGTTTTACACATGTCTTTTTCATTGGCCTGTTAGTAGTGATATAGGGAGATGTGTTTGGAAACAGCACCCCTGCATCTTTCAAGTACTTGCTGGTGGCACTAATTCTGCAGTTATTCTAAAAATGTGATACTGTGTACTGTCATGTGGCTGTGGCTTCCCTGCAAGTTTCTGGTAGGCTCCAGCAGAGGTGTCTGTCTCCAGTGGCCGCTACATGGCTTCTCTCTGACACTACCTACTTTCTCTCTCTCTCTTTCTCTCTCTCATATATACATCTTCCACCCAGTTATATTCTGTTAAACCATTGGCCAAAATCAGCTTCTTTATTAACCAATGAAAGCAACACATATACAGAATGACTTCTCACATAATTTCCCCTTTTCTGTTTAAATAAAAAGGAAGGGTTTAATTTTAACATAGTAAAATTACATACAATGGAACAGGTATCAAGCAAGAATTTTAGTTACAACATTTATATCTATTTAATCGTTTATCATATCTGAGGAAAACTAAAATTATAGCTATTCTTCAACTCCATCAAAGACCTCCGAAGGATATAATATTATCTAAGTAAATAGGAAGTGCATTGTAAGCAACTTCCAAAACTGTAGAATTGACAGAGACATCTTGTTACCAGGACAGTCACCCAAAGTTTTTCTGTAATGTTGGGGCACCCATCTTTAGCCTACAGGCCCATAATATCTGGAATATCTGGCAGACTTCTCCGTGAAGCAGGAAATTTCAAAGAAAGTTCCATCTATATTGGCAGTTTTTCAGTCACTTTCATCTGTGTCCTACAGAATGTCTGGCAGACTCTTTCAAGAATCAGGAACCCTGAAGGACTGTCTCACCTTCTTTAGGCAACTTCAGTAGTCATTTTACTGTGGGTCCTGCATGTCCAGTTTATACAGCATAAAATCAAGCAAGAGCAGTTTCTTATCCAAATGGCTAGCAAAGTCCATAAGGAGTCTCTTCAGTGCCCATCTTCCTCTTGAAGTAGCTTGGTGCTTCCAGGAGCAGATGTGTCTCATTGTCATGAAAAATCCAAAGTTCTTAAAACATCTTAAATGCCATATTTTGAAGGTCTTTGAAAGATTTGGAGAATACCTATCTATCTGATATTTATCTAGAAAACTAACTAATATGACTACAAGCTTGAGTATTATGGATGGTTCTCTATTAACCTATATTTCTTAATTATATATTACATTTTTAAATGAGCTGCATAAACACAATACCTTAACCAAAGTAGAAATATACATAACAAAATTGGCCTTAAATTTGTATCAATAAACTGAAATCCATACCAATGCAAAGTATCCATCTCAATAGCAAATCACTCTTTAAATATAAACAAATATTTTTCAACAACATTTGGGAATTTGGGCGTAGTTCTCTCCGAACTTCTTCCTGTTTTTTGTTAGGTAATTTTGGGGATGTTTGTGGCAACTTTTCAGGGGGTCTTTGTTCATCCAACTGCATTAGCCTGGAAGGAATCCATAGGTTCTCATCCTCTGTGGAAACAAAAGCAGAATCTCTTTTCCAAAGCAACATATCCTTAGGCCCAAATTTTGAAATCAAGATACCTTTAAAATATATATGTTGGTTTAGCTTAGCAGCCCCTATAATCAAATATTTCTCTGTAGTCAAAAAACTCAAAGAGAACTCAGTAATATACATAATCCAGACTCTCTGTGTATATTCCATCTTTGTGGCTTATTATTCTTTACTCCTTTAAACTATGATTGTCTGTACTCTGTCTCTTTAGACTTTGTTTTATTTTTTTACAACCATTTACTTCCTTTTATAACTGCTTATATTCTTTTTCTTCTTTCTCCCAAGCCTACGTACATTTATCCAACACTGTGATCCATTTAGAGGTCTTTTCCATTTGAATTTGTCTTTATTGCACATCTGATATAATTTTCTGACCAGGAGCATTTTTTTTAAATGTTAAGTGGGCATGGTTAGCACCAACTTTGCAGTCCTGTCTGTTGGCTCTGATCCATCCCACATGGCAGAGGCATATTCACTGCCTCTGAGATCCATGCTCACAGCCCCAATTTTAAGAACACAGTGGGTCTATGGTGCCATTAAGCAAGTTGTAGCACTCTGGTCACAAACCTCATTTAAATGCTCCATAGCCAGACCTCCCAAAAGAATCATATAATTTTGTGCTGGCAAACCAGGAAGCTGCAGTTTTTAAAGAAACCATGCAGTTTTTACTGCATCTTTCTTACAAACAGAGCCTATCTGATAAAATGCTGTTACCAGGAAGCTGTGCTTGGCCCCCATTTTTGTGGGCCTAGAAACCTTTTATTTGAAGCTTTCTTAGACTTTACATGGGAATTCTTGCCCCATGCTGGCATGCTAATCTGTTGCTGGAGGCCACTTGTTCATTTCCTGGTTGCTCTAACCTGAAACTATCACACAGAAATCTGTATTAATTGAAATAATGTTTGGCCAATAGCTTAAGAGTATTTCTGGCTAACTCTTTTTCTTTTTTTTTTCCCCCATATTCTTTTATTTTTTTCCCTTCAAAAAAAAAAAAGAATTTACATTTCCTCCCCTTCTCCCAGTCCCCTCCCGCTCCCCCCCTCCCGCTACTTCCTTAAAAGAGAGCATGGTGCCCAGCCCTGTTGTGCATCCATATATAGATCTTCTTGGAAATTGGAAGCAAACAAGATTGCCAGGCAAAAGAAATTTCATCCGATGGAGATAGAGACAGAGACCCACATTCACACCAGAGCAATGGATTGAGCTCCCAAGGTCCAGTCGAAGAGCAGAAGGCGGGAGAAGATGGCTAACTCTTATATCTTAAATTAACCCATTTCTATTAATATGTGTATTGCCACATGGCTGTGGTTTATTGGCAAGGTCCTGGTGAGCTCCCGTGGAGGTGTCAGTCTCGGGTGGCAGCTACATGGCTTCTCCCTGACTCCACCTACTCTCTCTCTCTGTCTCTCTCTCTCCATATATATATATTCTAGCTGCCTATATTCTGTTAAGCCATTGGCTGAAAGCGGCTTCTTTATTAACCAATAATAGCAACATATATACAAAAGGACTTCCCACACAACTCAATGAGTAGAGAAAAGAATTGAAGGTACTTGAATACCAGAAGAATTATATTGGTTATTTGAGAGGTAATTGCATTGGTCAAGCAAAGGCTCTTTCTGTAAATAAGGTATCTCTTTGTTCTGATTCGACTAAGCAGTTTCTCAAATTTCTTCAGGGTGGAAAACTATCCTCTTGATACTTGCTAACATAACATTTTATAATTCATCCCTAAACTGGTTCTATCACTGTTTACTCTCATTTATTTACAATTGATCCATTTTCTTTACTGAGAAAAAAATAATCCAATTTGTGGATTAAAACCTGGGAAATAGAGATTCAAATTCCCAATGAAATTAGAGCCTGCAGCTGGTAGGAAGAGTGGGGCTTGAGGCCACACCACTTGAGCATCACATCTTTATCTGCACAGAAACATTCCCCTTAATTGTAGCAATCAATGCCCTACCAACTTTGTCGTAAGGTTCAATATTGACCTTACTCAATGCCAATCAAAATAAGCAAAGATCTAGTAAATATTGTCAAACTTTTTGTCACATGGATGTCACAACTGTTTCATTTTGTAATCCATAGAACATTAGTGAGCCAAATTCTTGGCTATTTCTATTATCTATAACACTGCAAGCACTGCTTTATAACTGAATCATATTGCTATAAAATTCCCCAAATTCACACACTTTATTTTGGATAAAACAAGCTCAGGATGTTTCTTTAAAAGTCTCATCATTCACCAACAGAGAAATGGTTGTTGTTTCTCAGTCTATCCTTTATTTCTGTGATGAAGATCTATACAGATGTTTCCTCTCCTAGAATACAATCAATAAATCCCTTTTAGAGAGTTTGCATCCTTAAAAATACTTTCATTAATTCCATTAATTTTGTCCAGTGCATTGAGATTATATTTATTTCCATCTGATCATCATCGATTCACCTATCATTCCATACCCACCAATTTTTGTCCTAACTTTTTAAACCACTCAAGTCCAGTACATACCATTGGTGATGTGATGTTTCACCTAATAGGGGACATATATTTAAGAAAACCAAGTCTCCCATTCCCGGCAGCTTTCAATTACCTGTAGCTCCTCAGCTAGTGGTGAGACATTGTGATCACCCCCGTGCAACATATACTTACTGGCATTTTGTCTGGCTTGAACCTCCACATGCCTTGTGTTTGCTTTCATAAGTGTTTGAGTTCATGAATGCTGGTACCCATTTTATGTGAAAATCACTACTCATTGTAGTCTTCTATGATATCTGGTTCTTACAACATTCTGGTTCTAGTTGTGAAATGTTTTCTGAGTCTTGGAATGTGAGGATGTGGAAAAATTTGTCTCACTCAGAACTAAGCACTCTTAAGTATCTTCTGCATCCTGAATAGCTGTGAGTTTTGGTATTAATTGTCATTTAATGAATTGTAAAAAAAATCAAAATACATCATTAGGACTCAGATAAGTACTATGTCTTTATAAAGCAATAGTACTTGGCTCTCCCCTAGTACCTACAACCCATATAACTCCAGGTTCTTGGTGCTGATAACAGTTCCAAGTATAGGTTCTATCTTGTGTAGTGGGCTTTAAATTCACTCAGCAAGTGGTTGAATATTCCTACTTTATTCATGTCACTGTCGCACTGATACTCTTGTCTTCTCTTATGGTTTGTCACAGGGTTCACAGTTGAACAAAATTGGTGATCACAGTTCTCTTCCTTTAGTGTTTATAGCATCTTATAGATCTATGAAATTTAGCCATTGTAGATGAATTTCCTACATCATATAAACATATAAAGAGTTTAAATTAGTTCTTCTATAATGTGGTAACAATGTACCTATGAGACAGGATAGGCTACCATTTAAAAGATTCCTGACAGACTCAAATGACCTCTACTGGAGGTTTAACCATAGTGAAGTCCCATAGACCCACAAATATTGCAGGTTATTGACATTGTTCTTGATTATATTTTAAAACTTAGTGATGAGATTTCTTAGTTGAAGGAACCTCATTCTTGAGGAATCGACCACAAAAAATCAAATTAGTTTTTCCCTGAGAAGAAAATAATAGATAAAACTTGTCTACATTTTGTTTTGTTTTTTCATTCAAGGAGCTATTTGTAAAGCACTGTGATTGTCACTAATCATGTAGGAAAAATACTAGATGAGTTGATTCCTTTGTAGATGTTTTCTTGTCCATTAGTGTATGCTTTTTGTGACTTGTCTCATCCACTATCAATATCATATCATCTTTGATCACTGCATGTGGTAGGAGGCTGCTTGTTTTTTCCCGGCCACCCAAACTCCTGAAATAATCACTCAGAAATTATATTATTCAAATCACTGACTGGCCCATTACCTCCAGCTTCTTATTGGCTAACTCTTACAACTTAATTTAACCCATCTCCATTAATCTGTGCATCACCATGAGGTCATGGCCTGCCAGCGAAGTTTCAGTGCATCTGTCTCTGGCATTGGCTCCATGGTTTCTCCTTGACTCTACCTTCTTTCTCCCAGCATTCAGTTTAGGTTTCCCTACCTAGCTCTGTTCTGCCCTGCTCTGCTATAGGCTCAAAGCAGTTTCTTTATTAACCACTGGTATTCAAGCATACAGAGGGGAATCCCACAGCAACTGCACATATGATTTTTAATTATTTAAATGACTTATGTAGATATAATTAGCATATGTTCATTTCAAAAACTAAATTGATTCACAATGCTATTTTCATTCAAGTGACTTTTGTACATGATAGTCATTCTCTTGCTCTACATTGTGTGATTCTTTATCACTCTTCTCTCTTATCAGTTTGTATTTCCAAATAGCTCTATATATTAGTAAGTGTTCTCTAGAGTAGCCTAAATTATAGAATAAATCTTTTTAATAATAAAGGAGCTTATTAAAATGATTTAATTAGTTTCATTCCACCTATTCCAACAATGGCTGCTTGTGAATGGATAGTCTAAGAATGCAGTAGATGTTAGGCCTGGTGGTTGAATGTCTCAATGGTCTTCAATATATGTTGGAATAATAAAAAAATAGGTTCTAATGGAATTGAAGGAATTGACTGTTGCAAGGGAGGGAAAGGGCCTGCTTGTTTGTCTCAGGTGCCTGGCTTGCTTAGCCCCGAAATAACCACACAGAAACTGTATTAATTAAATTACTGCTTGGCCCATTAGCTCTAGCCTCTTATTGGCTAACTATCACATCTTGATTTAACCCATTTCTATTAATCTGTATATCACCACATGGCAGTGACCTACTGGGAAAGATTCAGCATGTCTGACTCTGGTGGTTCCATGGCGGCTCTCTCTGACTCTGATTTCTTCCTCCCAGAATTCAGTTCTGTCTTCTCTGCTTACCTAAATTCTGCTCTATCAGCTAGGCCAAGGAAGTTTCTTTATTTATTAACCAATGAAAGCAACACACAAACAGAAGGAACTCCTACACCAATTGACTTTCCATCAAAGTAAGTATAAGTAGGCAAAGAACACAAGTTTCCTTCTTTCATGTCTATATATAGATTTCCAGCAGAATTTGTGGCCCAGATAAAAGTGTGTGACTTTTAACTGAAGATCTGGAGTAGATGTGGATCTTCCTACTTCTAATTAAGCATAAGGTTTTTTACTTGTGTGTCCTCCATTTTGGGATTTTAGTTAATTGTATATTTAGTCAAATTGACAAACAAGATTAACCTTCAAAATTCCATACCTTGTCAACTTTACACAATCATAACTCTTCATGCCATGTATAATTTCCAAATGAAAACAACATCCAAGTCCAAAATAATGCCTAAACATGATATGATTACAATGCAAAAAATCAGATATACTTTATATCCTTAGACAGGTCATAATTTTGCCTAGCATGATATAACTCTTCAATGTACACTTGAAATGCATTATGAATATGGAATAGATGGCAATGTCCTTTGAGGGACATTTATGTAATATCTCAAACTGAAATATGATAACCCAAAATATCTTTTAATTGATGTTATATGCATGATAAAGAAACAAAAATACAGATATCTATACATATTTTTAATAAATACAGCATAAATACACATGTCCTCTTTTCTATAGCTGGTCATGTGGTCTTAGCTTGTATTTATAACTACCCTTCCTTTACCAACCATTTTGGTTTTGCTTCAAACTAATCAAGCACCTCCGCTGGCCTTGGCACTTTTCCTGGAGAAGAGGCCCTTTTCCTCATTCTTTACTAGTATGTGCACTTTGTCGTCCAGCCAAGTTTAGGCTGTTGTAATCCCCAGTGATGATAATCACAGGACTTGTTAATACCAGGAGATGCCCTATCTGATTTCCTTCACTCCAGAAATAAATTTTCTTATCTTTATGGTGGAGAAGCAATCAAATTTGCCCTATTGTAATATAGCTCAACCATCCTTCCTAACACTGCTGTTTATTTCTAAGCCTATTGGTTTAAGGGCACTGAAAGCCCAGTATGACCAGGCAGAAGTCTGAACTTTGTGTTCAATGACATGTTGAGGTTTCTGAAAAGAGTGTTCACACAATTCAAGCAAAATTTCTGGCCAATACTACTTAAGTGTTAAGGGAAAAAGAAGCAAAAGTTTTTCTATTGTATCACTAGGGGTGATAGTATATGCAACTATTTCCTTTTACAGACCTTGTTACATGAACCCATGGATCTTGGAAATGGGAGAAACTGTACCAGATATTAAATGATAATTCAAAGTATATACTGTCTTCAGGAGAATCCTATCAAAACCTTCCAGGCACCTGACACATAATTGGAACTGTAACTGTGTGTTCCAAAGGCCATCCTAACTTTTTGTCAGGCCAGATACTTCAGGATGGTGAAGAACATGGTAGGAAAATGGATGCTATGATACTGGGATCATAATCTAATTTCTGTCACATTTCTGTATCTGTTAATTGAGTTCCTTGGTCAGAGCACTACTGCATTGAAGAACATGAAACTGGAAAGTCATTCTGTAAGTCCACATTTCAGTAACATAGACTGTCACTCACGAAGGCTGACCTGGCTACAACTTCTTCTGCTGAGTCAGATCTGGCAACAGCAGAGACCAACAGTGAACCCCAGATATGGCAGCATTCTCTGGGGTGGTGGGCTGTAGGCTCATTATCATTTGCTTTATATCTAGTATCCACTTATGAGTGAGTATATACCATGTTCATCTTTCTGGGTCTGGGTTACCTCACTGAGGATAATTTTCTCTAGTTCTATCCATTTGCATGTAAATTTCAAGATGTCATTGGTTTTTACCACTGAGTAGTATTCCATTGTGTAAATGTGCCACATTTTCTTTATCCATTCTTCAATTTAGGGGCATGTAGGTTATTTCCAGGTTCTGCATACAATCTGCTTACATTGATGATTTTTCCTGACACCTTTATATAGGTCTGATTTTGAAGATAGATGATTTTAATTTGCCTTTATCATAGCATGTCTTACTTTCTCCATATATTGTGACTGATAATTTTTCTGAGTATAGTAGCCAGGTCTGGCACTTTAGGACTCTGAGTGTCTGTAACTTATCATGCCAGGCCTGTTCTGCTTTTAGAGACTCCATTGAGAATCCATTGTCATTCTATTAGAACTGCCTTTCTATGATTTTTGTGCCTTTTCTATTCCATATTTTAATATTTTTCTTGGTTCTATAGTTTTGAGGCTTATTACTATTATTATTGTTATTATTATTTATTATTATTATGTGGTGAAGGGACTTTCTTTTCTGGTAGAATCTATTTGTTGTTCTATATGATTTTGTACCTTTGTAAACATCTCTTTCTTTGGGTTAGGAAAATATTCTTATATAATTTTGTTGGAAACATTTTCTGGGCTTTTGAGGTAAGTTTCTTATCCTTCCTTTATACTTATTATTCTTAGGTTTGGTTTTTTCACAGTAACTATATTTCCCTAGATCATTTGTTTTAGGAGGTTTTTAGATACAAAGTTTTCTTTGACCAATATTTCCATATCCTTTAATGTATCTTCAATGCCTAAGGATGTTTTTCCATTCTCATATTCTGTTAGCGAAGATTACCTCTGTAGTTCTTGTTCAACCTCTAATTTTTTCTTTTTTAGAATTTCCTCTGTTTTGTTTTCTTTATTGATTCTATTTTCATTTTTGGGTCTTGAACTGTTTTATTTATTTCCTTCCTCTGTTTATTTATGCTTTCTTTCATTTCTTTAAAGGATTTATTATTCTTTTCCTCCAATTGTTTATTTGCGTTTTTCTGGATTTATTCATTCCTCACCATGTTTGCTTTCCTGGATTTCTTTAAGGGACTTATTAATTTCTTACTTTAAATAACTAACATTATCCTCTAGTTGTTTTATGGTCTTTTTCTTCTGGAACAGTTATGTTAGAATATTCAGGACTTGCTATGGCTGTACAGCTGGATTCTAGAGCAGTCACCCTGTTCTGTCTGATATTGCGTTCTTATGCTGGCAGCTAATATCCAGGTTTGGGGTGTTTACAGGTTTAGGTACTAGTTTCTGGATTTGTCCTTTTTGGGTAGGTGTTTAAATACTTGATTAATATTCCCTCTCTAGATTTTCAGAGATTGTATTGGCTAGACATAGTTGATTTTGCTGTTTGCTCAGTTGGAACCTTCACAGGAAACTTTGGTTAGCAAAGGTGCCTGCTTGACTTGGTGTTTCCCTGTCCTGCTCAGCTGGAGTGTTTCCAATGAATGACTAAGCTGATGGAGGCTGGGCCAATGGAATGAACCTAGTGATAGAAGTTTGAAGAAGAAAATCTTTGTGATCCACTGAGGGTGGGGGTTATGGAGGAAAGGGAGACAGCAGGAATTTTCTTGCTACACAGCTGTGTCTGAGACTCAGAGATTTGATCTCAGAAGCAGAAGCAATGGTGTTAAGTCCCCTTTCAGTCTATTTGTTGCGCTGCGGGATGAGGCCCTTGGAATATGAGGGAGTACCTGGTAGGGTTGGGAGCTGGGATAAAACGAGGACAGTGAAGGAGATTAGAATAGGAAAACTGGGGAAATGCACAGGAAATGGAAGTAGGGGGAGGATACAGGGCCAGGAAAGGCTGCAACAGGTTCTCTGCTACAGAGCTGAGAATGAGACTAGGGACACTGGCTCTCAGGAGCAGTAGGAAATGTGTAGATCCATCTTCGGCCTACTTGTTGCCCTGTGGGGAGAGGCTCTTGGGCTAGCAGTGGTTACCTGATGGGGCTTAGGTCTGAGGAGAAGCAAGAAGTAGGGTGAAGGAGATTAGAAGTGGAACCATCTGGGGTGAATGCATAGGCAATGGTAGTCGGAAGGAAGGTACAGGGTCAGAGATGGCTGCAATAGAGGTTCTGCTACAGAAGTGGGGCTGAGTCTGTGGGATTGGATCTAGGGGAACAGAGAGTTATTTTTTAAAAGTATAATCACGCCTTTTCCCCTTCCCTTTACTCCCACCTAAGCTTCACATATACCCCTCCTTCATAACATATTTCAAAATTAATTTTCATTATATACATATTGCTAATTAAACAAGAACCACCCACATAACAGAACCAGATAATTCTCCATCTCCCACCTCTTTCAACAGCTGTTATCACCAGAGTCCAATGTGAAGTGTCATTAGTAAAGACCAATATGACACATTCCCACTGCATCACATATTTTACATATGGGTACACTCTAGCCCCCCTATATATCTCCTGCTATCAGAGCCTCCTCTCTATTTCTCTATTTCAATGCCTTCTCAGAGGTAGCATTTTGCATTTACCCCCTCCCAAATAAATCTCTTCCATGAGGTCTGTGGCGTGGTGTGATTTTATGTTATTTCTTTGTCTTCCAATCGCCAGGGTACCCTTTCTTACATAAATTTATATTGGTGCAGGGATGTGGATTGACTTTCTTGAGGTTTGTGTTACCCTCTGGGATCTGAGCCGCACTTAGACCCCATCCATCTGCCCCACCCAAAATTGATCCCTTTCTGACTCTGATTGCTCAACCCTCCATCAAACACTGACAATTGGTAAGTTGCCCCTCTGGCCCGTGTAAACACTTCCCTGAGTTTGAACTAGTGATCTTTGCACTTTCAGCACCCGTCTGGTACTCTTGAAGGCGGAGGTACCCTGGGCCATCACGATTAAGGCTACTACTTGACCCTTTTTACCTACCCAACTTAGGACTCTTCCCCTCTGGTGAGGCTTCAATTTTTAGCTCAGTTTTTGCCTTTTCACTTCGTTTGTAAGCCCAGGTACAAGGTACCTAGTTTCCTCTGTCTCTTAGAACTGACCCCCACTGTGTGTGATGATGCCCCACTGAGCACTTTGTCTTCCTTCTTCTTTGCTGAGTTCTGAGGATGCCCTCCACTTCAGGATTAGAATCTTCTTTTCTTTTTCACCCAGAGGAAAGATATTATCCATACCTTTTGGATCCCCCTTAGAAACCTTCTAGCCTATCTACCTGGCACCTGACCTGAAGGATACCAAAATTATTTGGTTCTGCAATCAAATCTGTAATCAAGATCTCTTAGATAATCAATCAAAATATAGGACCTCAGATCCCAATGTTCAGGATATTTACAAATACTCCAAGTGATCAGAGGCCAAGGGATTAAAAGAGGTTTCCTATTCCCCTTTTCTCTTTTTTTTGTGCACAAAGCCCTATATGTTTTTCTCTGCCACATCCCATCCATAATTTGTGTAAATGTTCTGTCTTTAATATACCATTGACACATCTTTAAGATACCATCTGTAACTTTGCTACTAAAAGGTAGTCAGAACAAATAAATGACATCATTTTCCCAAGTGTTGTTTATGATTCATAAGGTCAGAGCTTGAAACAACTTTAATTTTTCATACACTTCCTACCACTCAGGTCCAGGTCATTAGTTATTATTGCTAAGTCTTGAATTTCAATGTCATTTTCTGTCTGGGAACCCTAACCTTTTGAGCTACGTGCATAGCTAAGCATTAATTACTCACTGGCTGGTCAATGTGACCACCCTAGCCAAAGAGAAACTAAGTGGATTATCAAGTATTGTGAGACTGGGTCAGGCCCTGGAATTATAACTTATAATTGTCCAGAATTTGGTTGTGAGAGAGCAGGAGTGGCAGTGTTGAGAGAAGGCAGATGTGGAGATAGAGAAATGTAAGAGATGAAGAAGGATAAGGCTGAGAGAAGTATGAGAGTGAATGAGGGAGAGTGAGTGAGTAAAGAGCATGGATATAATGTAGAAGAAGCATATATGTGTGAGTGAGCGTGTGGGAGAGAGCTGTGTGAATGAGCTGCTGCTACATAGAGGAGCTATGTCTAGAAACTGTACAAAGTGACACATGGTGAGACGGTTATGTAAATGAGATGGATAGCTGTGACTGTGTGGAGATTTGTTACTGTTTGGAGGCAAGGAAGATGAAGCTGTATAGAAGAGAAATGCAGAAGATAACTGTACATAAAAGGAAGATTGTAGTCATGTGAAAAGAGTGTAACTGAGTATAGAAATATGTAACTGAGCAGGAGAGTGATATATGTATGTAAACACAGATTGTCAATAAAGGAAAGTATTTAAGTTGAAGTAAAAGAGAAGGTAACCATCACGAAAGTGGGTGCTTGTTCCTTTTTTCTTAGGTTACCAGTAGAATGCGTGCATGCTTTCTTACTTTCCCCTCAGATAGAAAAGTCTAGGCCTTGTTGCCTTTGTGTATTTCCTTGCATACCTAGGGCTAACTAGGGGCTGCTTCCACAAGTCAGTCATACTCAAGTCCTGTATGGTAAGAATGTTGCTGACTGAGCCAAATCCACAGTCTTACCTGTTTCCATTCTATAGGTTTCTCATTATATGGACAAGCAGGACCTTAGTAGACTCTGCTTCTCGCATTTCTTATGAAAATTGAAGGAAAGTCTGTTTGGATCAGAAATACAAACTGAATATGTTACTATGAATGACATGCGGAAGAAACATATAAGACTGTGAATTATTATATTATAGGATTTTATCCATTCTATGCGGAAGCCATAATAGCTATAAGTTTAGAACATGTGAGTATAAGGGATAGCAAGAGTGTTATAGAGAGTATGAAATGGCAATTATCTTTTGTATTGACTTTGGAAACTGCAAAATAAAGATCTGATGTCCCTGGGCAATGAGAGAGCAGAAGCTGTGAGAATGGGGAAGCACACAGTGTGCCTGCTGGGAAAGTGTTAAATGTAAGTTGGGGGTGACTTCAGGAAAGAACACAGCAGGAACCAGGCATCTGATCTTCTTTAGACAGGAATGAAGCAGAGTTGGAGTGAAACTATTGGCAACTAATGTAGCATTGATGCCCTTTGGGTGAACCAGAGATTTCACTTTGAAGTTCTGTAAAATGGTGGTCAGGAATAGAAACAGTTCCATGTGGGCCAGGCCCTCTCCTGTACACATCCATTTTCCTGTGGGGGTAAAAGTGTGAAAGAAGGTAACTTTGCCTTATATGTAAGTGAGTGTGAGAAACACTGTGTTTTTAAATGACATAAGAGAATAAGATATGTGCTGAGTTACTGGATGTGTGGTTAGTTGGATGGGTAGGCTAGAGGCAATGGCTTAAGCAAATAGACAAATGTTGGGTGTCAGGAACTGTGCAACCCCGTCTGGTATCAGCATATGAATGCATATCCAATGGGTCTCTGCAAGGCAAAGCCAGTGGAGATTGTCACTTGACAAGAAACAAGTGGTCCTTGATACAGAACAGAACACTGCTGTAATCCCATGGCTTGTAGGCTCTTTTCTCTTTCATTATGTTGTTGATTCTTTTGGTGGATTTTCGTTTCACTTTGTTAGTCATACATGCAACAGCTATAATTTTTCCCAGGAAACTTCTTTCTTTCTAAAATGTTTTCCACTAACATTCATCAAGGGCCTAATGCTTGTCAAATTTCTTATCTGGAATTAGTAACTGCAGCTTTTAATCCTGGGAAATTTTCTGACTCAGTAGAGGCAGTTAAAGTTAATAGGACATGCTTTCATAAGTGTTCTCCTGGAAAGGCAGATAGCACCACCCTGTGGAGAAAAGTGTTCATATGCCAGCAATGGCAGGAAATAATGGATATGAGGGATGCCTGGAACATTAACTATTCTTCACAGTCCTGGGGAGGGGATTAAGGTGATCAATACACAGAATATGGAAAAAGTCTCAGAGATAAACATAGTGCCAACTGTTGAGAGTAAGTTTCCTAGTGTGGGAGGTCCTTCTGTCTCTGTGCTGCTTTCATTGGTTAATTAATAAAGAAATGGCTTGGCCTATAGCATGGGAGGAGAAAGGCAGACGGAGAAGAATGGCAGAGAGAGAAGCCATGGAGCCACCAGAGTCAGACATGCTGAAAGTTTGCCGGTAAGCCACTGCCACTTGGCGATACACAGATTAATGGAAATGGGTTAAATTAAGGTGTAAGAGTTAGCCAAGAAGAAGCCAGAGATAATGGGTCAAGCAGTAATTTAATTAATACAGTTTCTGTGTGATTATTTTGGGGCTGAGCAGCCAGGAACAACCAAGCGGCCCTCCCTCCTGGAACAGTTTCCTGGATACCAAGCATACAAAATCAATGGTACCCTCTGTTGTGCTTCAAAAGGGAAAAAAATGCAATGAAAATGTGGGATGGGTAGATCCATTTACCATACACAGGAGCATATGTTGATGGATGGTGAATGGTATGGTGGGATGGGAAAGGAGTGCCTTTTCTAAGTCTGCCCTTTTGGGACAAATTGAGAGGAGATACCCCTTTGTATGCCAGGGGGCTATATAAAGGCATATCTTATAAACACAAAAGAATTGTTCAGGTACAAATAATTTTGTCCTTAGAGCAGTGTAATAATGTCTATAACCTTTTAACTTTGTAACTGTAAGTAGCTGTTGGCTCTCATAAGTGCTACAAGAACAGCATGTTTCAGGCTTGGTAGTTAAGCTTGAAAAAAATGCTGAAATCTTTGTCTAGAATTAGATTATGTAGAGATTGGGAAAATGAGTTTGGAGAAGCATTAAAAGGAAAAGGAGGGACTTTATGATTACTATGATGTAATTCATATAAGTAAATAAATAGAAACAAATAATAAAAGTATACATGTGATCCTAGTAGAACAAAGGAAAGGGAAGAGTGAGAGAGAGACAGAGTGTGCGAGAGAGCTCACATTAGCTGAATGCCATGTGAAAATTCTACAAGAAAATTCAAAAATAATACATAGAAGGTGAAGATAGCAAGAAATATTCTAGTTCAGGGCTGAAATCAGTAAAATAGAAATAACAACAGCAAAATAATACAAAGAATTAATGAAAGGAAGAGTTGACTCACTGGGAAAAACAATAGGGTTGATAAGCCCTAGAGAAAATTAACTAAAAGATTAAGAGAAATTATCCAGGTTAAGAAAATTAGAGATGAAAATAGGATATTACATCAGAGACTGAAGAGACCCTAAGGATCATAAGGACACATGTACTCCACCAAATTTGAAACCCTAAAAGAAAGGTATGAATTTCTTGGTTTCTACCTCTTACAAAAGTTAAATCAGGTTTTAGATAAAAAATTAAACAGACATTATTCACAAGGAAATGTAACCAGTAATTAATAGTTTCCAAGCCAAATGAAGTCCAGGGTCAGATCGCTCAGTGTAGAATTTTACCAGTTTCAAAGAAAATTATGGTCAATTATATG
This sequence comes from Ondatra zibethicus, assembly GCA_004026605.1. NCBI lineage: Eukaryota > Metazoa > Chordata > Mammalia > Rodentia > Cricetidae > Ondatra > Ondatra zibethicus. The sequence goes on along the minus strand of PVIU01013025.1, from coordinate 30,184 downwards.
TATTAGGCTGCAAAATAGAAAAAAAAGGAATATTGCTAAATCTTCTTATGAAGCCACATTTACTTTGATACCCAATTCACATAAAGACCCAACAGAAAAAGAGAATTAGAGTCAGGCAAGAGTGATGAAGATCTTTCATCCCAGAATTTGGGAGGCAGAGGCAGGGAGATCCCCATGCATTCAAGACCAGACTTGTCTACAGAGTAAGTTCCAGGACAGCTGGAGCCTTTACACTACACAGAGAAACTTTTCCTTAAATACTGAAAGAGAGAAAGAAAATTGAGAATTATACACCAATTTGTCTTAACAACATAGATGTAAAATCTCTTTAAAATACTTAAAAACCAAACACAGGTACACTTCAAAAGGTTATGAGCCATGATCTAATAGAATTCATCCCAGACATGATGGGATGGTTCAGCGTACATAAATCAATAATGTGATCCACCATGTAAACACACCTAAAGATAAGGACAACATGACCATTTCAGTAGAAAGGGATTTTCCCCAAAGAAAGAATTTCTTCATGTGAAGCATCCTGGAGAGACTATGGATAGTAGGAAATTCCCTCAACATAATAAAAGTGAATTAGAGCAATTGCTACAAGCCACAACATTATACAGTAATTGCTCAGCCATATTTTCACTAGTGACCTATCAGAACCAAGGGATCTTTAAAGGTTAAACCAAAAAGCAAGGCTTTTTGACATTATTGCATTGTGAATAAGTCACTGTCCTTTGTTGTAGATTGTTTGCTATAGCTTACTTCCCTTTCTGTTACATTTGGGAATTAATTCTCTAGTTCAGAACAGTTTCCTACTGGCAGGCCTTGTTCCTCTCTCCTAGGTAAGCACAGAGATCTGCCTTCTTGCAATTATCATTATCAGCAGGCATTTGGTCGATAGTTAGGATCCAGGCAAGAACATTCTGTTTAAGATATTCACAGATTTC
>PVIU01013025.1:0-29134 GCA_004026605.1 Ondatra zibethicus | reverse complement strand
GATTATACTCTAAAATCATAAAAAATCTTCACCAAGAAACATCAACACCTGAAATACTCTCTCATTAAGGACAGGACACAAAATCAATACACAAAAAATTAGCAGGCTTCCATTGTACAGTTGACAACTCTGTTGAGAGAGAATTCAGGAAACCATACATTTCACAATATTCTAAGAATAAAACCCCATATCTTGGGGTAGCTCAAATGAAGCAAGTTAAAAAGACAAACACTTGTAAGATAAAAATTTCAAGACATTAAAGAAATAAATTGAGGAAGATATCAGAAGTTGGGAAGGTCTCCCATGCTCATGAATAAGCAGGATTAATAAAGTAAAAATGCTCATCCTATCAAAAACAATGTACGGATTAAATGACATCTCCATCAAAATTCCATCACAATTGTTCATGGAAATTGGAAGTGTAGTACGGAGGAGAGGGCTGTGTTCCCAGCACCTGGTTAGCTTATACCTGAAATAATTACACAGAAACTGTATTTGTTTAATTACTGCCTGGCCCATTAGTTCCAGCCTCTTATTGGTTAACTCTCACATCTTGATTAACCCATTTCCATTAATGTGTATCGCCACTTGACTGTGGCTTACCGGCATGAGTATAAGCAGCGTCCGTCTTGGCCAGGAGAATCATGGCATCTGCCACACTGCCTTCTCTCTCCCAGAATTCCATTCTGTCCTCCCCGCCTATCTAAGATTTTGCCCTATCAAAAGGCCAAGGCAATTTTCTTTATTTAACCAATGAAAGCAACACAAATGCAGAAGGACCTCCTACACCATTACTCTTTTTCTGTTTAAACAAAAAAGAAGGCTTTAACTTTAACATAGTAACATTACATACAATAAAACAATTATCAAGCAAGAACTACAGTTAGCATAGTTATATCTACTTTATCTTTTATCATAACTAAGGAAAACTATAACTATCCATTCTTCAACTCCATCAAAGACTCCAGAAGGATATAATATTACCTAAGTAAATGAGAAGTAAGCAACTTCCAAAACTCTAGAAGTAACAGAGACATCTCGCTGCCTCTACAGTCACCCAAAGTTCCTCTGTACCATTGGGGCATCCATCTTCAGCCTACAGGCCCACAGTATTCAGCAGACATTTCCATGAAGCAGGAAAATTCAAAGACATTTCAGTCACTTTCTTTGTATCCTACAGAATGTCTCGCAGACTCTTTCGTGAAGCAGGAACCCCGAAGGATCATCTCACCCTTATGCAAGTTTAGCAGTCCTCTCTCTGTGGGTTCTTTATGTCCAGTTTATGCAACAGTCCAGGCAAGAGCAGTTTCTTGCCCAAATGGCTATCAAACTCCATAAGGAGCCTCTTCGATGCCCGTCTTCCTCTTGAAGTAGCTTGGTGCTGCCAGGAGCAGATGTGTCTCATTGTTATGAAAAGCCCTAAGTTATCAAAACATTTTAAATGCCATATTCTGAGTCTTTGAAAGATATGAAGAATGCCTATCTGAAATATATCTATGCACATCTAGAAAATCTAACTAACATGACTACAAACTTAACTGTATCAATGATTATCCATTAACAACCTATATTTCCTAATTATACATTACATTTTTAAATGAACTAAACAATCACAATACCTTAATCAAGAGCAGAAATATATATACATATAACAAAATTGATCTTAAATTTATATCACTAAAGCAAAAACCATACCAATGCAAATTATCCATATCTATATCATCTCCCACTTTAAATTTAAATTTAAAGAACATTTATAAACAATATTTGGGAATATGGGCGTAGTTTTTTCTCTCCAAACTTCTTCCTGCTGTCTGGGGGCACTGTTAATCAGGTCTTTCATGGTATAACCTGTGTGCCAGGATCATCTCAGTCACCAGTTGAGTGAAGTAATTTTTGAGGGTGTGCACAGCTACCTTTTAGGAGGGTGTGGTCTATCAAACCATATTTGCCTCGAGGCAATCCACAGGGTCTCATCCTCTGTGAAAACAAAAGAAGAACTTCTTTCCTAAAGCACCATATCCTTAGACCCAAATTCTGAAGTCATAATACCTTTATAATATCCATGTTGGTTTACCTTGGCAGCCCATATAGTGAGATGTCTCTCTGTACTTAGCTCCTTCACAGTCAAAAAATTTAAAGAAAACCCAATAAAATACATAATCCAGACATTCTGTGTATTTTCCATTTTTACGTGGCTTTTTTTAAATCTATGACTATTAGTACTCTGTCTCTTTAAAGACTTTACCCTTTTTTAAAAGTATCTCTCTATACTCCTTATTTCTTTTCTCTTTTAAGCCTACTACATACCCTTATTCAACAGTGTGACCCATTTATCGGTCTTTTATGTCTGAATCTGTAATTCTTTACTATCCAGGAGCACTTCTTAAAATGCTAAGCAGTTCTTAAAAACTTAAGTTGCACCATGTAAGAGTAATATGGTACTACCTGTTTCCTGCCCAGTCTAAACCTTAACTGTGCTATTATTATGATAATTACGATAGTTACTGCCTGAGATCAGCACAGTTCAGCATGCAGAGCTGCTCCTGTTTCAGAGCAATTTGGTACCCCTAAGCCTCAAGCAGTTCTAGGCACATAGCAAGTCCACATTGCCATCAAGCAAGCAAACTGTAGCACTTTAGTCAGAAATCCCATCCAAATAATCTGTCTCCAGTGGGACCCAGAGATGGTGCCAGCAGCATAGCCCAGAAAGCCGGCATTTTAAAACCGCCGCAGCTTTTTTACTGTTGCGGCTGCTGAGTGAGGAAATTTTCTCTGCGGCACCCTGCTAGCAAACAGCAAAAACTCTGTTAAACTCTGTATTCTTTTTGAAGCTCTCTCAGATTTTACATGGTGTCAGTCAACAACATTGGGCAGCCAATTTGTAGTACGGAGGAGAGGGCTGCATTCCCAGCGCCTGGTTAGCTTATACCCGAAATAATTACACAGAAACTGTATTAATTAAATTACTGCCTGGCCCATTAGTTCTAGCCTCTTATTGGTTAACTCTCACATCTTGATTAACCCATTTCCATTAATGTGTATCACCACTTGACTGTGGCTTACCGGCATGAGTATAAGCAGTGTCTGTCTTGGCCAGGAGAATCATGGCGTTTGCCACACTGCCTTCTCTCTCCCAGAATTCTATTCTGTCCTCCCCGCCTATCTAAGATTTTGCCCTATCAAAAGGCCAAGGCAATTTTCTTTATTTAACCAATGAAAGCAACAGAAATGTAGGACCTCCTACACCATGGAAGAATTTTCAGCTCCACATAGAAATCTCAAAAAGCCAGGATAGCTAAAAATATCCAGAGTGATCAATCAATGGGTAGATGTATCATTATCCCTGATCTCATATTGTACTTCAGAGCTATAGTAATAAAAGTCATCATGGCACTGGAACAGAAACAGAAGTTGAAGGAAGCATGTTACAAGATTGTCAAAATCACTTGAACTAGAAGAAGCATTCATGTTAATATCCTTCATAACACATATACTGTGTTGAAGGTTTGAAGATGTGATAGTCATGACTAGTATCCTGATTGGTTGAGCATCAGGAAACCCCATAATACTTAGGATCTTCTGCCATAACTATAAGGATTCTGTGATCTCATGGTTACCTGGTAGTTTCTTACATCTAGACGCAGGAAATATCAAATATCTGTTTTTTACTAACTTCTCTTAAATAATTAGACATGTATATAGTGTTCAAATGTGTGGGTGAGTGAGTATGTCAAGGATAGTTGACTAGGAAGTTCATAGGACTCTTTGAAGTCTTCTGCAGCAAGAAATACAGCTGGTTTTGTGCCACCTAAGATGAGTGCTGGGCACATAACTCATGTTGTGGTAAGAGAAGAAAGTTATATTAATTGCTGAGTCATCTATCAAACCCTATATTACCTTTGTAAAAAATGCCAATACCAGTCAAAATTCAATCCAGTACTGGGAATATGCTCAAAAATCTCCCCTTTAATGAAGAGATGTTGAAAACTAGAGGCTACTCAGAGAGGGAGAGCAAGTTTTAGTCATCAGTTTGGCCCCCTCTGGGTTATTCATGTGTCATAGGATATCACTTATGTTCTTTGCAGCATGAAGAAAGTTATCAATTAAAATGTTCATTCAGTTTTGTGTTTTATATTTGAAGTATTAGAGAGCAAATTGTGCAGAATTCTCCCCAGCCACCCTTTTGCTCAGGGATGTGTGATTCTCTCCAACCACAAGACCAACTATATTAACCTATTTGCTTATCTGTTTCCCTGAGTGGGCGTCATGCCCATTGGAAATTATTTGTAGTTTTTGGAATGTGTTTCTGTATAGCTGAGCCTCGAGGAAAGTGTCACATCATAAAAATAAATTCAAATTTTGTTAGAGTTTTCATGTTGATGGTGACTGTTCAGAGGCAAAGTGACATGTACTTTCCAGGATGATGTGTTTGGTGTCACTGAGATGTGCATAAAGGAAGACTGAAAATGGTATAACCACTAGAATTCTTTATTTATTGAAATTTGTAAAATAAATGTAAGCTCCAAATTCAATTCTGGCAGGGAATAGAAGTGTCAAGGATGGTTCATGGTTACTTATCATGCACAAATTGCAAGTCTACTAGTCACTTGGGTGTCACTATAAATTTCTCCTCAGATCCTCCTGTCACCAGAGCCATGAAAATGAGTTTCTGTTACCTGTTGAGAAAGCCATGACGTAGTCACTTAAAGTTTCCTTCTGCATCCAGAAAATGACCAGGGTCAAACGTCTCTGGATGGGGAAATTCCTTTCTGTCTTGCAATACTGATGACAATGATGTTACTATTGTCGTTCCCTGCAATCAACTCATACAAAGACACCAAGTTACAAAGATATAATGATTCTAAAGGACATATGGGAAATAACATTGTTCACCTTTGTTTCATTGTTCACCAGCCATTTGTGCAACCAACACAAAAGAGAAAGCCTTTTCTTAATGAAGCTGCACAGATTTGCGGCTAATGCTGAATCAGGAAGCCTCTTAAAGGAGCCACACCTCTGCTGGCTGAGAGCAAACAGAACCTATCTAAAAAAAACCTGAAGCTAAAAAGAAGCTGTGTTTTGGCTCCTGGTTTTGTGAGTCTAGAAGCTTTTTTTTTTTAAAAAAAAAAAAAGCTTTTTACGTCTTATGTGGATCCATTTCAGATAGTGAACACTATTGGTAAATGGAGACTGTTTTTTTGTTTCCTAGCTGCCCAGAACCAAATAATCACACAGAAACTTTATTAATTGCAACTCTCTTTGACCAAATGCTTAGGCATATTTCTAGCTAGCTCTTACATCTTAAATTAACCCATTTCTTTTAATCTATGGATCATCACGAGGCTGTGGTTTACCAGTAAAATTCTGGCATCTTTCTCCTTCGCCACCTATCTCTGTTCCCCTATAGCTCTGCATAGGCCCAAAGCAGTTCCTTTATTAACCAATGAGAGCAACAAATAGACAGAAGGACTTCATACACCAAATATGTTTTATTATCATTGCTTAATAAAGAAGCTCCTTTGGTCTATGGCATCAGAATAAAGCCAATCAGGAATTCTGAACATATGTGTATATAAATATGCAAAATGAGGTTTAGACATCTATACCACAGTCTCTGAAATGCTATAATAGATTCTGCTACTGCTGTACAATCTAAGTTGTGTGTTATCAATAATCTAGAATTGTCTGCAGTACTTTGAAGCATTTGAAGAGTAGCTATCTAAGTATCTCTGTTTAACCTTGAAAACATACCTCATATAACTACAAGTTTGATTGTTATAAAGGACTAACTATTACACTGCATTTCTTAATTATACATTACATTTTTAATAAGTTCTATGAGCACAATACCCCCAAAATTAGGAGAAATGCAAATATACCATTACAAAAATAATTTTAAAATTTTATCAATATACAAAAATCCATACCAAAGTAAATTATTTGAGGTTAGTAGTTGTTTTTTTATCCTATACTCCTAAATCACTCCAAACTTTGGCAGGTGGCTTTACTTAAATTGCTATTTCTACTTAGTGAACTGGATTTTTTTTTCAAGTTTTTCAGGCCCTATGTTGAAATTTGTGCCTCATGTCTGAGTGCCAAATGTAAAAGGTATTTTATTGGGCTACCTACCAGCTCCTAAATCATGACACTGAGACTTATTATTAGTTAAGAATGCTTAGCTTTATCTTAGTTCTTATTTTAATTTGTTTCACTTAATCTATACTTTGCTTAAAGTCTTTTTACCTTTCTTCTTGTATAATTCTTTCCTGCTGCCTCCATGTTTGTCTACATGGCTTCTGGCCATAGGTGTGTATTACAAGCAAGTCCCCAAACTCTAGAATTGTCAGAGACATCTTGCTGCCTAGACAGCCACCCAAAGTTCTTCTGTATTGTTGTGGCATCCATCTTTAGTCTATAGGACCATTGTATCCAGCAGAGTTTTCCATGAAGCAGGAAATTTGAAGATCTGTTTTGTGTTACAATGGCAAATCCATCAGTTGCTTTCTTCTTTGTCCTAGAGAATGTCTGGCAGTCCATTTCATGAAGCAAGAATCCAAAAGAATGGTCTCAACTTCTTTAGGCACCTTCAGAAGTCATTTTTTGTGGGTCATGCAAGTCCATTCAAGCAGTTCAGTCCAGAACAGTTTCTTGCCCAAATGGCTAACAAACTTCATCAGCAGCCTATTCAAAGCCCATCGTCCTCTTGAAGTAGATTAGTGGTGCCAGGAGTATATGTGTCTCATTGTCATAAAAAGTCCTAATTTTTAAAAACATTTTAAATGCCATATTCTGTAATCTTTGAAAGGTTTGAAGAATAACTATCCATCTGAAATACATTTCTGTACATCTAGAAAACTTAACTAACATGACTACAAGCTTGACTATTATAGATGACTATCTATTAGCCTGTATTTCTTAATTATAAATTACATTTTTAAATGAGCTGCATAAGAAAAATACATTAATAAAGAGCAGAAATATACATATAACAAAATTGACCTTAAATTTGTATCAATAAACCAAGATTCATACCAATGCAAAGTATTGATCTCTATATCATATCTCTCTTTAAATGCAAACAAACACTTATAAACAACCATTTAAGGAATTTGGGCATAGTTCTCTTCAACCTGCTTCATGTTTTTTGTTGGGTAAAGTATGTTTGGGGGTGTTCATTGTGACCTTTTAGGGGGTTTTGGTTCATCAAACCACATTAGTGCAGAATTAATCCACAGTTTCTCATCTGTGGAAACAAAAGCAGAACCTCTTTTCCAAAGCAATAAATCCTTAGACCCAAATTTTGGAATCAAGATACCTCTAAAATATATATGTTGGTATAGCTTTAGCAGTCTATATAATGAAATATCTCTGGGTACTTAGCTCTTTCGCAGTAAAAATTTAAAGAAAATGTAATAATATACATATCCAGACTCTCTGTATATATTCCATCATTATGTGTCTTATTTTTCTTTATTCCTTTAATCTATGACTGTCTTACTGTCTCTTTAAAGACTGTTTCATTTTTAAATGTTTTACTTCTTTTATAACTTTCTACACTTTTTCTTCTCTCTCCCAAGTCTATGCACATTTATCCAACACTGTGACCCATTTAGAGATCTTTTTCATCTGAATCTGTCATTTTTCCTTTTTAATCTTTTAAAAAACATTTTATTATAGAAAAGTTCTTTAAATTTGAAATTTTATTATACACACCCTATCCAAGTTCCCACTACCTTTCCTCCTCCCATTATCTCCTTTTACTCCCACACCCCACTCCTCAGAGAGGTTAAGGCACATTGATTTAGGGACGGTCTAAGGTCTTCCCTACTATATTTAGACTAAGCAAAGCATCCATCCATAAAGAATAGGTTCCCAAAAAGCCAGGACAAGCAGTGGGGATAAATCCTGAAGCCATTGCCATTGTCCCCTCAGTCTGCCCCAGCAATGCAACTGTCAATCACATTCAGAGGGACTAGTTTGATCCTATGCTTCTTCCTTCCCAGTCCAGTTGATGTTGGTGAGCTCCCATTAGGTCAGGTATTGTTTCAGTAGGTGTACCCATCATGGTTTTGGTCATATTCTCAATCCTCTTCAACTAGACTTTGGGAGCTCAGCAATGCAGTTCTCTGCTTCTGTTTTCATCAGTTGCTGGATGAAGGTTCTATGGTGATATTTTAGATATTTATCAGTCTGAATACAGGGCAAGGCCAGTACAGGCACATTCTCCTTTATTGTTTAGGGTCTTATTGCTTGGAGTCATCCTTGTGGATTCCTGGGAGCTTCTCTAGAGCCAGGTTTCTTGCTAACCCCATAATGGTTCCCTCAATCAAGATATCTCTTTATTTGTTCTCATCTCTGTCCTTCCTCCACCTCAACTATCCCAATTTCTCAAGTTCTCACCACCCCTCCCCTTCTTCCCTCCTCTTGCCTTTCTACCCTCCTTCTTCCCTCAACCCCTATGTTACTGATTTTGTCTTTATCTTGCCTATTTTAAATTTCCAGGTGGACCTATTTATATTTTTCTTAGGGTTCACCTTGTTACTTAACTTCTCTAGGATTGTGAACTATAGGCTTAATATCCTTTGTTTAAAGCTATTATCTACTTATGAGTCAGTACATACCATATTCATCTGTTTGGCTCTGGGTTACCTCACTCAGGATGGTGTTTTCTATCTCCATCCATTTGCATGCAAAATTCAAGGTGTCATTGTTTCTTACCACTGAGTAGTACTCTAATGTGTAAATGTGCCATATTTTCTTTATCCATTCTTTTGTTGAGGGGCATCTAGGTTGTTTCCAGGTACTGGCTATTACAAATAATACTGCTATGAAGAGAGATGAACATATGTCTTTAGTATGATTGAACATCTTTTGGGTATATGCCCAAGAATGGTACTGCTGGATCCTGAGGTAGGTTGATTCCCAGTTTTCTGAGAAACCACCATACTGATTTCCAAAGTGGTTGTACAAGTTTGCATTCCTACAAGCAAAGGATGAGTGTTTCCCTTACTCCATATCCTCTCCAGCATAGGTTATCATTGGTGTTTTTGACCTTAGCTATTCTGACAGGTGTATGATGGTATCTTAGAGTTGTTTTGATTTGCATTTCCTGATGCCTAAGGATGTTGAACATTCCCTTAAGTGTCTTTTGGCCTTTTCAAATTCTTCCTTTGAGAATTTTCTGTTTAGTTATATACTCCAATTTTATATTGGGTTATTTGAAATTTTGATGTCTGATTTCTTGAGTTCTTTATATATTTTTGTCTGATGTGGCATTGGTGAAGATCTTATTCCAATTCAGTAGGCTGCCTTTTATTCTTATTGACTGTGTCCTTTACTTTTCAGTTTCAGGAGGTCCTATTTATTTTTTGTTGTTCTCAGTGTCTGTGCTACTGAGTTTATATTTAGAACATGGCCTACTGTGCCCATGAATTGAAGGCTACTTATCACTTTCTCTTCTATCAGGTTTAGTGCAGTCAGACTTATATTGAGGTCTTTAATCCATTTGGACTTGAGTTTAGTACATGGAGATAGATTCTTCTATTTTCTATTTTCATTCTTCTACAGGTTGACATCCAGTTATGTCAGCACCATTTGTTGAAAATGTTTTCTTTTTTTCCATTGTATAATTTTAACTTCTTTGTCAAAAATCAGGTGTTCATAGGTGTGTGGATTAATATCTGGGTCTTCAATTTGATTCCATTGGTCAACTTCTCTGTTTTTATGCCAACACCAAACTGTTTTACACTACTGTAGCTCTGTAATTGAGCTTGATGTCAGGAATGGTGATGCCTCCAGAAGTTCCTTTATTGTACAGGATTGTTTTGGCTATACTGAGATTTTTGTTTTTCATTACGAAGTTGAGTATTGTTCTTTCAAGGTCTGTAAAGAATTGTCATGGGATTTTGATGGGGAATTGCATTGAATGTAGAGATACCTTTTGGTATGATTGCCATTTTTATTATGTTGATCTTACCTATCCAATAACAAGCAGAAGTTTTCCATTTTTGATATCTTCTTCAATTTCTTTTTACAAAGACTTAAAGTCTTTGTGAAATAGGACTTTTACTTTTTTAGTTAGTGTTACTCCAAGATATTTTATGTTATTTGTGGCCATTATGAAAGGTGATGTTTCTCTGATTTCCCTCTCAGTCCCTTGATCATTTGTATATAGGAGGGCTACTGATTTTTTTTTTTGAGTTGATCTTGTATCCTGCCACATTACCGAATGTATTTATCAGCTGTAGAAATTTCCTGGTAGAGTTTTTGAGGTCACTTATATATACTATTATATCATCTGCAAATAATGAAAGTTTGATTTCTTCCTTTCCAATTCAAAGCCCCTTGTTCTCCTTTTGTTGTCTTATTGCTATAGCCAGAGCTTGAAGACCTATGTTGAATAGATATGGAGAGAATTAACAGGCTTCTCTTGTTCCTGATTTTAGTGGAAACGGTTTGAGCTTCTCTCCATTTAATTTGATGTTGGTTGTCTGCTTGCTTTATGTTGGTTTTATTGTTTGATATAGAAACAGGCACAAACCAAAACAAATCAAAGTTAGGACTAAAAGAGTATCAGAGAAATTTCAAATCATAAAACTGAATAATTGAAGAATCTCCACTAATAATACCAGATTCCCAAGAACAATATATTTCTTCACTAATTTATCAGAATGAGTCAACAGGGATCTAACACTAGAGTGATAGGGTATCACTAAGATTCAATTAATTATGCCTACTCCTTTATTCATTCTTGATTGTTAGAAGCCCAAGCTGTTCCTGAGTACTTAGGTCCATGACACTGCTGCCTTAATTTCTTTTTTCTTCTTTTTCTTATTTCTTTTTTTAAGTATCATGAAGGAATTTCAGTGAGTACTGAAGAGTCACCACGTTTAATTTCCAACTGCTTAAAATACTCCTGAACCCAAAATGTAGGATTAAGACAAAAGACTGCATTAATATGATACAAGGAAATGAACATACTAATTGAAAGTTGCCTACATTCATAGTTAAACATTCTGTTGCTGGAACAAAACAAGTCACCAGGTCAGACCAAAACATCTGTGGATCGTGAGAGATCTGAGTACCTGATTTTTGTTTGTTTGTTTACAGTTTGTACTGTTTTGGATATTTTGTTATAAAAACGCCAAGCATCAAAAATATTTTTAAAGTTCTAAATTTTTTTCTCATAGTGAAATACAAAGGAAGAATATATGAAATAATGAATAACAGATGGTGACTATATGTGATACATAACAATGGATTAAATATGGAATTAAATAAAGTACATTATTTCACATGCAAGAATAATAAACATGATTATTTGATGTGGGATGTGTAATGGTTTGCTCTGTCCCTTTAAGAGACAAACCATGCCCACTCCCTCTCAGTCCACTGAGGCAAGCTGATCTTCAGCTTCCAACCTTAGTCCCTTTCTTTTTTGTCTCCCTCTTGAAGAGGCAGCTTCTGTCTCACCCCACTTCTCCTCCCCCCCACCCCCGCTGTCCTCTCTGCTCTTTTCCCTTCTCCCCTTCCCTTCTATAACCTACTTCATAAATATCCAACCTCATTCTGCATGGCATGCCTATTCATGTCTCTGTCTCTTGCCCACCATGTGGCTCCCTGCCCGGAAAGAGCCTCCTTTGGAGACCTGTGGCATGGTCTCAAGGCATGTCTCTCTATCTGTCTCTCCTTGTGGGATTTGATGCCCCTCGTGGCCCACTGCACTCATTTGGAGAACTGTGCCATCCCTGCCTGAGACTGATCAATCTCGGGACTCACTGCCCACCACTCGGGAACATGCAGCATTTTACTTAATTCATTACAGGAGGTCCCTCTGTCTATGTATTGCTTTTGTTGGTTAATGAATAAAGAAACTGGCTTTGACCTGATAGGGTAGAACAGAGCTACGTGGGGCAACTAAACTGAATGCTGGGAGAAGGGAGGCAGAGTCAGAAAAGTGCCATGGATCCCTGCAAGACACAGATGCTGGGACTTTACCTGCTAAGCCACACCCACATGACAATACACAGATTAAAGGAGATGGGCTAGTTTAGCATATAAGAGTTATCCAGAAATACACTGAATGGGAGAAGATCTTCACTAACCCCACATCAGACAAAGCTCTGATCTCCAAAATATACAAAGAACTCAAGAAACTAGACATTAAAATTCTAAATAACCCAATTAAAAAATGGGGTAATGATCTGAATAGAGAATTCTCAACAGAAGAAGTTCGAATGCCCAAAAGATACTTAAGGTCATGTTCAACACCCTTAGTGATCAGGGAAATGCAGATCAAAACAACTTTGAGATACCATCTTACACCTGTCAGAATGGCTAAGATCAAAAACACCAAGGATAGCCTATGTTGGAGAGGATGTGGAGTAAGGGGAACACTCATCCATTGCTGCTGGTAATGCAAACTTGTGCAACCACTTTAGAAATCAGTGTGACAGTTTCTCAGGAAATTGGGAATCAACCTACCTCAGGATCCAGCCATACCACTCTTGGGAATATACCCAAGAGATGCCCAATCATAGTACAAAAGCATTTGTGCAACTATGTTCATAGCAGCATTGTTTGTAATCCACAGCTTCTTATCTTCTGTGGAAAGAAAAGCAGAACCTCCTTTCCAAAACAACATATTCTTAAACCCAAATTTTGAAGTAAAATACCTTTACGTTTGTTTTGCTTAGCGGCTCCCACAATGAAATGTCTTTCTGTAGTTAGCCCATGAACAGTCAAAAACTTGAACAAAACCAAAACAGTATACATAATCCAGCCTATCTGTGTATTTTCCATCTTTCGTGGGTTATTATATTTTTTATTACTTTATTTCTTTAATGAATATTTTCTTTAATTACTCTTTTAATCTATGACTGTCTCTATCCCTCTTCTCTCTCAAGTTTACACCATTTATTAAATGTAGTATGACATATTTAGAGGTTTATTTTTGTATGAATCTGTTTTTGTTGCATATCTATAATCACTTTCTGAAAAGGAGAGTTTGTAAAATGCTAAGTAGGCATAGCTAGTACCAAAGCGGAGCCTTTGACCGCTGACTTCCCCCTTCTCAGATTTCCAACATGGCAGAGGTATGTCTACTTCCAGTTCTGGTTTCCATGTTTACCACCCCAACTTTGAGAATCAGTGGGTTCATGCTGCCCCCAAATCCCATTCAAGTTCTCTGTAGCAGGACCTCCTAAAAGAGCTTTCCATTCTGCCTGCACAAACCAGGAAGTTGTCTCTTAAGGGAACCACACATCTGCTCTTTGCTAATGCCCAGAGCCTGTAGAAAAAAAATGAGGCTACAGTGATGCATTTCTGACTCTGTTTTTGGTATCTAAAATCCTTTTTTTTTTTTTAAAGTTTCTCAGGCTTATGTGGATGTAAGTGCTCTTCAGGGGCACCATATGTAGTTGAAAGTTTATTTCCTGCCTGATATAATTTTAGCCTGATATATTTTCTGAATAACTACTCACAGGCTTATGTTAGTTACAAACTGTTTGGTCTATTAGCTCAGGCTAATTATTAACTAGCTCTTACATCTTAGATTAACACATTTCTATTATTCTATATTTTACCACGAGTCTTATAGCTAGTTATCTCACATCTTGTTTCCCTGGTGGTTGTTGCTATCTCCCTGACTCTGCCTTTCTCCCTTAGATTTCCTGCTTGGCTCTATTCTGCCTGGCTATTGGCCAAATCACCTTTTTTATTAACCAGTGGTAATAAATTCACAGCATACAGAGAGACATGCCACATCAATTAACTTATTGAATAATATTAAAGACAATTAAGCCATGCAAGTTACTAGTCATCTTATAAATTACTATTTTGTAATGCGTTCAGCACTTTCATCTTAATCACTAGTGTAGTTAATTACTGGAATAAGCATAGCCTCCTGTGTATGTTTATTTTTTAGCTTGTTTTACTTTATTATTTTTAAAACATTTCATTGCGTTATTCATTGCACATTGGAAAATTACATAAGGCATATTCATATACCTATATAATAAACACTAAGCTCAGTTCCTAACTGACCAATCACCCCTTCCTATTTACTTACCTGTTATAATAAAATAGGAATGAAACTTTTTCAACCAAGAACTACCCACATTCCAGAACAATGTGCTTCCCAGTCACTCACAAGACCTCCAATCACTGTCAGCATTAAAGGCCAATGTGACATGTCATTACCAAAGTCCAATGGTACACAAAATAATTAAAGGCCATTGGGACCCAAAATAAATATAGGCCAACTTTACAAGATTCCATTATCACCAGTGTTGTGTTTTCCTCAGTGTGTGCTCCATATCACCCTCTAAAGCATGTGCTATCACAGCCTGCTCTCTCTCCATATCTCACTTTCTCTCTCTCTATGTCTCTCCCTCTCTCTATCCTTTGTCTTCATTACCTGTTCTGAGGCAGTCATTTTCATATCATTTTCCCAATAAATATCTTGCTTATGTCTATTGCACGGTGTGATTTTGTCGCATTCCTTGACTCTATAATTGATAGGATAACCTTTAGATAAAAATTCCTTATGCATATATTGTAATATATTTATATACATATTCCTAATAATAAATACAATTGCCACAGTCTGTATACTGATGCCTGTATGCATATTTACAAGTAACATTATACGTTTTTAAAGATGTAATTAAAATTTGTGCATGTGTTTGTGTATACAGTTTTGAGCAGGTATCTGAATAAGCCCTGGAAAAGTGTTGGAACTGTGTCAATGTTGTTGTAGGAAGCTATGAGCTACCATATGTGAGTAATGAAAGCCATGCTGCAGCCCCTTTCAAAAGAAGTAAGCCCCTTAATCTCCTCATTTGTCTCTCTTGTCCCAATTTATTATACATTTTCTTAAAATTAAACTATGTAAAAGATTGTTCCGTGTTGTTTTAAGTAGCTTGAAATATTTAGTGTCATATCTTTTAATAGAAAAATCTAATTGAACAAAGTATAAGTATCTTGATCCAATTTTACAGAAAACCTTATTTTAAAACATTTTTATCTGTGCTTAGATTGCATAGGTTGCATGAACATTTGCTTCTGCACTGACACTGATGTGTATGTAGACATATGTCTGCATTCACCACTGCTATAGTAGCTAAGGGGGAATAGACAAAGTGACTTTCTTTGGAATTGATAGGAAAGCTTATGAGTGATGTCATTTGCTATGAAGCAAAACAAAATAACAGCAGATGGAAATTAATATTTAAGTTGTCAGCCCACCAGGAAGAATCGCTCTGAGGGGAAAACATCCTGTGAAGTAATGGACAGAAACAAATGATCTTAAAGAGTCTGTAGCTTCATGCTTTATAAGACTAGATAGATAACAAAATGACTGCTTCTTTCCTTGCATACGTAAGGGACAATTAGGGAGTTGACTGAGAAAAATGTTCCTTCCTTGCTATGTGATGAGTTATTTATATTTATTTCATGTGAGTTATTGGAATAACTCTGTTTTTATCATTTACTTAATAATTGAAATGTGACATTCAAATATTGCTCCTGGATTACCTGAAAGATTCTGCTGGGTAAATATAACTGTGAAGAACAAAGAAGAATTCAACATAAGAATAAAAAAGGATCCATCAAGAGAATGTAAAAGTGTCTTTTCCCCCCAAACAATCAATAGAAAGCCTTAGTGGACTTTTTTTTTCATACCCTGGGCAGTTTAGGAGTTGGCTCTCTCTAGGTTGTGGTAGTTATTTCTCATTTAATAACTTCCAGTGCTGTGGGAAGAAAATATAGCAACTAACATAATAAAAAAAACTGATGCTTCCTCTGACTGTTATTCTTGCTGTAGAGAAGATGGGAGCTGGCGATATCATAAGCAATATGAAACTGAAATACATGCCCAGGATTAAACATGAAGAAACAAGTCAAAGACATATTTAAAATGTTTGCATTTTGTTTAAGAGCAAAGCAGGAAATGACCTTACTCTCCCTGTATATTCCACCTATTTCTCTACAGCTTGCTGCTGCTCCTGTTCACTGTGTATCTCTTTAAAACGCAAATGCTTTCAGTAACTATAGGGAATCCCCAGCTAAAGAGCTTTCTCACACCATCCTCTTTAGTAATTTCTTTTGCATAAGTGTGTTCCAGGTAAGAGTATAGTCCTGTGTGTGTACATGATAACAGACTGCTTGTACAATAGTGAGTATTTGCCTCTTTGTGTGTGCACCTGTATGATCATGTGGAGGTCTGAGTTCAGTCTTTGGTGTTGTGACAGGGTATCCCAGTGGGACTCAGAGGTTGGTAATTATACTGAATGAGTTGGCTCGATCCAGGGATGCTTTTGACTCAGTCTCCCACTGTTCTATAAATAATAATCACTGAGAGTTCTGACCTTTAAGCTTTGTTTTGGATATAAAATTATGTACTTAAGCCCTGTATGACAAGAACATTGCTGTCTGTACCATCTCAACATTATTCCCGCTTTACATTCAGAAAATTTCTTGTTATATGGTCCGGCAGGACCTTTGGGAATTCCTTTTTCTCTCATTTCTTATGAAAACTGATGGAAAGTCTGTTGAAATCAGAAATACAAACTTAATATGTTATTGTCAAGGACATACAGAAGAGACAAAAATGACTGTACATTATTATATTGTTGGACACTAGTCATTTTATGTGAAAGCCATGTTAACTACAGATTTAGCTACATGTGAGTACAAGGGATAGTAACAGTGCTATGGAGAATATGAAATGGTAAATATCTTTGGCGATGACTTCAGAGACTTTAAAATGGAGAACTTATGTCTGTGGGAAATTGGAGAACAGAAGCTATGAGAATGTGGAAGGACACTGTATGCCGTCTGGGAAAGTGTTAAATACAAGCCTTGAGGGTGATTTCAGAGAAGAACACAGCAGGAACCAAGCATCCGATCTTCATTAGACAGGAATGAAGCAGAGCTGGAAAGGGGGAGGTGAAACAACAAATCCATTGTATAGTGGGGTATCATTGATATCGTTCGGGTGAATCAGAGATTTCAACTTGAAGTTCTGTAAAATTGTGGTCAGGAATAGAAATAACTCCATGCGGGCCAGACCTTCTCCTAAACACACTCGTTTTCCTGTGGGGAAAAAAAAAAATCAAAAAAAGGTAACTATGCTTTGTATGTGAATGAGTATGGAATACAGTATGTTTGTAACTAGCACAAGAGACTAATGTAAATGCTGTTATTGGATGGGTGGTTAGTTGTATGGGTGGGTTAGAGGACAATTGCTTAAGCAAATAAATAAAGGTGGCATGTCAGGAGCTGTGTTATCCAGACTCAGATCAGCATATAAAAGCAAGTCCTATGGATCTCTGCAAAGGAAGTCCAGTGTAGATAGTATGTAACTTGTCAGGAAACAGTGGATCTGGGCACATAGAAGGACAGTGACATATTTGCTAGGCTTGTGTGCACTTTTCTCTTTCATTATATTGGTGAATCTTTTGGTGATTTTTAGTTTCACTTTGGCAGTCACACATACAACAGCTATAATTTTCCCTAGAAACTCCATTCTTTCTCAAATGGTTTCCCCTAAGATTCAGCAGGGGATTAACACTTCTCAATTTTCTTATCTGGAAATATTAACTGCAATGCCTTATTCTGGAAACTTTCCTGACTCAATAGAGGCAGTAAAAATTAACTAGATATGCTTTCTTAATTGTTTTCAGGGAAAGGTAGATAGCAATACACTGTGAAGAAAAGAACTCAGAATGCTAATGACAGGAGATAATGGGTTCATGTGAGGAAGCAACACTGGAACATTAACCATACCTCACAGTTCTGGGAAGGAGACTGAGGTAATCAATACACAAGAAAGGGAATTACACAGTACCAACAGTTGAGAATAAGTTCCCTCGATACCAAGCATTAATGGTAGGGATATGGTATACTACAAGAGGACAAAATCTGGGATGGACAAATCAGTTTTTACCACACACAGGAACAATTTGTTGGTGGAAGGAGAAAGGTACAGTGGAATGGGAGGAGAGTGTGTTGACAGTTTGTCTTTTATAGAGAGAATGAGAGGAATAGCACCATCTTGAAGGCCAGGAAAATATATAAAAGCATTTCCTACAGACATAAAAGAATTGCTGAGGTTTAAATATTGTTGTTTTCAGAGCAATGTACCCATGTCTATAACCTTTAACTTTTAAACTGCAAGTAGCTGCCAGCTACATTTGTGCTGCAAGAACAGGATGTGCCTGGCTAGATAGTTAAACTTACAAAAGCACCAGAGTCTATGCCAAGACTGAGGTTGTATAAGGGATGAGAAAATGTGTTTGGGTAGTAGATAAGGGGATAAAAGAGGTTTTTATGATGACTATGATATAATTTTTAGAAGTTAATAATAGAAACCGATAATAAAACTATTCATGGAATCCTGGTAGAACAAGCTTTGTTATGTATAAATAAAGATTGCTCGTGTTATTTGGTGCTAATTGTGCACAATCATTAGGTAGTCATTAGGTGGCCCTGAACTTGAGGCAGGATGCTGGCACTGGAGGACATGTTTTTACCAAATAACATATGATATTAAAATATATTGTTGAAGACAGATTATTCATAAAGAAAAACAAACCAGAGGAACGCATGAGCTATATAATTATATAGCAACATAAATCAAATTAGCCTAGCAGATATTTACTGATAATTTCACAATGTCATTGATGATCTACTTTATTCTGAGCAGTTCATGAGCCTTTCTCTAAAACTGAATACATACATGGACACAAAGCATTTCTCAACAGATGCAAGAAAATTAAAACAAGACCTTGCAAAATATCTGATTGCCATGGACTAAAGATAAATACCACTACCTAAAGAAACTCTTGAAAGTTTAAAAGCTCATGGAAACTGAACAAAGCACTACTGAATGAAAAATGGGTCAAAGGAGAAATTAAAGGCTTTTAAAGTTGAATAAAAGTGAACACTGAAAACTATGACCCACGATGAAGTCCCTCCCAAGAGCTTAGATCATAGACCTAATTGTCTAACAAAACTAAAGCAAGGGAGAAAAAGAAATGTTGGGAAAGGGAAAGAAATACAGACAGAATGCACATTAACTAAATGACACACCTGAAAGCTCTAGAAGAAAATGAAAAAAAAAATAATACCCAGGAGGTGAAGATGGAAAGAAATAATCAAATTGAAGGCTGAAATGAGCAAATATAAACAAAACAACAAGACAATACAAAGAATCAGTGAAAGAGTTGACTCGTTGGGAAAAACAATACAGTTGATAAACTTTTAACAAATATACTAAAAGGTGAAGAGAAACAATCTAATTTAATTAAAGTAGATTTGAAAATGGCATGGGAAAAAACACTGAGGAAAGTCACAGTGCAAAAGGCGATAAGGGCACAGTGCAAAAATATGTATTCAACTAAACTGGAAAACCTAAAAGACAGATAAAAATCTTTGATATATACAACTTACAAGAGTTAAATCCGGTTTAAGATAAGAAATTTAAATAAACTTATGACTCACAGTGGAAAAGAAGTCGTAATTAAAAGTTTTCAACCAAAACAAGCCCAGGGTTAGATGGACTCAGTGAAGAAATTTATCAGTTTTAAAGAGTAGTAAATAAAATTGACTCCAAACTATTATTTCTATTATGCAAAATAGAAATAAAAGGAACATTGCCTAATTATTTTTATGAGTTCACGATTACTCTGATATGGAAACCACATGAAGACCTAACTGAAAAAAGGAATTCCAGCCAGATAGGGGTGGTGAGAGCTTTTTCTCAGCACTGGGTCGTCAGAGGCAGCAGTATTTCTATACAATCAAGGCCAGCCTGGTCTACAGAGCAAATTCCAGGACAACCAGTGCCTTTATACAGAGAAACCCTGTCTTAAAAACAAACAAAACAAAACAAGGAGGAGGGAGTGTGACAGAGAGAAAGTATTACAGAATTATTTATCAATTTGCCTCATAACCACATGTGTAAAAATTATCAATAAAATACTGGCAAACCAAATACAGGAACACCTCAAAAAGATTATGTACAATGTTAAAATAGGCTTCGTTTCAGAGATGAAGGAATGGTTCAACATACATATATAAATAATAACACAATGATCTTTTCATTAGTAAAGGCTTTTTCCCAAACAGCACATTCCTTCCTGTAAATGTCCTGTACAAGACTAGGGATATTAGGAACTGAGGTCAACATAATAAAAGTGACTTAGCGTTAGTCCATAGACAAAGTCAACCTAAACAGAAAATCTCAAAGCATTTCTACTAAAATCAGGGACAAGAAAGGAATATCCATTTTCTCCATATTTTTTAAATATAATATCTGACGTATTAGTTAAAGTTGTAAGACAAGTGAAAGAAATCAAGGGAATGCAAATAGGAAAGAAAGAATTAAAAATAGTCCTTACTTGTAGATGATATGATTATGTCTATAAAACCATAAAAACTACACCAGGACCATCAACAGCTGAAATGCTCTTTCAGCAAAGTGACAGGATACAAAATTTACATAGAAAAATCAGCAGATTTTCTATGTACAGTTGAGTACTGTACTTAGAAATTAAAGAAAACTGCTTTTCACAATATTCTAAAACAATGAGAACAAGAACAACAGAAATAAAAAAACCCAAAAGTAACCAAACCAAAAGACAAATAAACAAGTAAACAAGCAAACATATTTTAGAGTATTTCTAACAAAATAAGTGAAAGATTTGTAAGATAAAAACTTCAAGACATTGAAGAAACAGATGAAAATATCAGAAGATGGAAAGTTCTGTGCTCGTGGATCAGTAGGATTAATATAGTGAGATTGGTCACCGTATCAAAACAATCTACAGATTCAATGCCATTCCCATAAAAATCCCAACCCAATGATTATGAAAATTGAGAGGAGAATTTTCAGCTTTACATAGAAACACAAAAGAGTCAGGATAACTAAAAGTATCTTGAATGATAAAAATGACTACCGGTATCACTATCTCTGATTTCAAATTATACTACAGAGCTATAGCAATAAAAATCAGCATGCTATTGGCACGAAAAGAAAGAGGTTGAAGGGATCATGTTATGAGTTTATCGTCAAAATCACTTGATCCATGAAGGAACATTCATGTCAAGCTATATATCAGAACAGACTCTGTAGGTGTGAAGATGCAATATTTGTGACCAGCAACCTGCTTGGTGGAGTAGCAGAAACAACAAAGATTCCAATAGAGTCTCCTGCCACAGCTACAAGGATTCTATGACCTCATGGTAACCTGGAAGTTTCTTACACCTAGGCCTAGGAAATGTGTGTGTGTGCGTGCGTGTATGTGTGTGTGCATGAGTGTGTGTGTGTGTGTGTGTGTGTGTAATTCTCTATTTTCTTTTAAACCATTAAATATGTTTGAATGTGTGGGTGAATAAATATGTCAAAGTTACTTGTTTAGGAAGTTCAGAGGATGGCTCCAGGTCTTCTGGAGGAGGGAATTCAGGTGGCTGTGAGCTTCCCAGGATTAGCGCTGGGCATTTGACTCAGGTTTATGGCAAAGGAAGCAAGTTCTCTTAATTGCTGATTCATTTACCCAGCCCCTTTTTACCTTTGCAAAAATGGCTAACATTAGCCAAAATTCCAGCCAGGACAGGAAATATGCTCAAAAAGTCTCTCCTCTAATGAAGAGATATGGGCAGCTAGAGGCTACTCAAAGAGTTGATCCAGTTTTCAGTCATGAATTTGGCCACCTGTAGGTTATTCAGGCTTCAGAGCATGTCACTAAATTTGAAGCACACCAGAAGATCATAGTGCACTTCGTGCTTTAAGAACATGTTGCATGGCTGGGGCAGACTGAGGGGCCACTGGCAGTGGCACCAGGATTTATCCCTACTGCATGTACTAGCTTTTTGGGATCCTATTTTCTTTGGATGTATACCTTGCTCAGGCTAAATATAGTAAGGAGGGCCTTGGACCTTCCACAAGGCAATGTGCCTTGCCCTTTCTGAGGACTAGTTGTGGGTGGGGTCAGAGGGTTTGTGTGGGGGAATGGGAGGAGGGGAGAGAGTGGGAACTTGGGTTGGTATTTTTTATTTTTTAAAAAATCTAATAAATTAAAATAAAGAAAAAGAAAAGGGGTGGAAAAGGAAGAGGAATAAAAGTGGTGAATACTAAAAAAAAGGTGTATGAAGTTGTAGTAGGAGAGAATAGTGCAGGGTGAGAATTAAAGGCATTTAACGACTGGGTTGAAATATAGGTGTGATTTTGACTAGAAGTCATTGTATACATATATAAAACTCAAACAATAAGAATGAGATTGTAAAATGATATTCTTGGTTTTGAATTTCATTTATGTTCTTTGAGCCAGATAGAAAGTCGTAAATTAAAATGTTGATTTGTATTTGTGTTTTATACTTGAAGTATTAGAGAGAAAAATTGTGCAGATTTCTCCCTAGCAACTGTCTTGGTCAGGGATGAGTGTTTCTCTCTAACCACAAGTTTAAGCACATCAACCTCTTTTTTCATCTGCTTCCCTGAGTGGGCTTCATGGCATTGGAGCTTTTCTGTATTTTTTGGAATGTGTTTCTATATAGCTGAGCCTGGAGAAGTATGAAACAACAGAAAAAGTCTTTATTTAATGGTGATTGTTCAAAGGCTAAGTGACATTTATTCTCTATGATGACTCTTTTGTATCCCCGAGATGTACATATAAAGGAAGACTGCAATTGTATAACTACTAGCATTCTTTACTTTATTGAAATGTGTGAAGTGTAACCTCCAAATTTGATTCCAGCAGGGAAGAAGTGTCAATGACAGTGCATAGGTACTAATCACACACAAAATGCAATTCTATGAGTCCCTTACATGTCACTATAAAATTTCCCACAGCTCCTCATGTCACCAAAGTCATGAAAATGAGGTTATATTACCTGTTGAGAAAGGCATAAAGTAGTCACTTTTCTTAAAGTTTCCTTTTGCATCCAGAAAATGACCAGGATCAAACATCTCTGGATTGGAGAATCCGTTGCTGTCATACAACACTGATGATAGTGATGTTAATATGGTCGTTCCCTGCAAACAACTCACACAAAGACACCAAGTTACAAAGATATCATGGCTCCATAAAGTAGGTACAAAGAAGATCATAGACATTTCAACAGACAGAACATGCAAGGAACAGGGAGGAGTCTGAGACAAGTCACAGTGATATGGCTAATGTGCCTCTACTGAATATGAAGTCAGTACTTAGGTTTTGGTACTAATCCTTCTGAGTCTGTTCCCTTTCCTTGCACACTTGGACAGGGTGTTTCAACACCTGCTGCTCTAGTTTATCAATTGCTTTATATAAGTCACATGGGTCATGATATCAAGTGGAGAGCTGTACTGTATGTAAATAGTATAGGAACTCATTCATGATGGAACACAAAGTATAGACACACAAACATCAATTGGTTTCTCTCATCGACAGAATTCAGATATAGATGCTTTCCTACAGGTCAATGAAGGAATGGTCTCTTCTAACATATACTGTCTATGTATATAAACACACATATACAAGCAGGAGGGATGCTGCTTTATGAGGGACCAGAACTAATGGAACATGAAAGAAAGCAATGTAATTCTTTTTTATTTATTCTTCTTTCATATTCTGTATTCTCATCTCCTTCCAATCCCCCTACTCCCACAATCTGCCCTCTCTTTCAGAACCACTGCCACTCTGTTTCCCTTGAGAAAAGGCAGGCCTCTCAGAGATGTCAACTGAGCAAGGGATAACAAGATGCAATACAGTTACACAAAATACCCCTTTCAAGGCAGAAAGATAAAACATAATAGGAGGAAAAGGGTACCAAGAACAAGAGAAAGTGCCAAAGATACCTACACCACCAGTGTTTGGAGTTTCACTAGAAACCCAAGATAAACAACCAAAATGTACTTTCAGAGGACACAGTGTAGATCCATACAGGCTCCATGATGGCTGCTTCAGTCTCTGTGAGCACCTGTCAGCCCTCCTGAGCTAATTCTGTGAGCTGTGTTCTCCTGGCATCTGTGACTCCTCTGACTCCTACCATCCTCCCTCCTTCTCTTCCACAAGAATTCCAAAACTCTGCCTAAAGTTTCACTATGAGTTTGCATCTCTTCACATCAACTGCCAGAGGAAGTCTCTCTGATGAAAACTGGTCTATATAGCAGATTATCTTTAAAAAGCATCTATTATTTTTATTTTTGTTTTTTGCCAGTTCTTTTTCATTCTACCCTAGGTCTCTGGGTCATTTAATTGTTGTCTCCTATGCATCAATCCAGGCAGTACTTGACTTGGGTCTCCTATCCTGGTATGGGCCTCAATTAGACAAGTCTGGTTGGCTACTCCCACAAGTTCAGAGCTATCATTACCCCATAACATCTTGTAGGCAGGACAAATTGTTGGTCAAAGGTTTTGTGGCTGAGTTAGTATTCCAGCCCCTCACTGGAAGCTTTGCCTGCTAACAGAAGATGGATGGTTTAGGCTCCTTAGCCCCTGTTACTAGGAGTCCTAAGAACACACTTATAGATTCCAAGGATTTTCCCTTGTGGTCCACAAATGCCACCAAATTTCAGCCATCTTGCCCCATATACTCTCCTTTCACCACTCTCACACATGATTCCTCCTTTTCCCATTCCAAATTGCCTCCCATACCCACCATACCTATTCTACTTTTTTTCCCAGGTTGATCCATGTATTTTCCCTTGAGCCCTTCTTGTTATTTGCCTCTCTGGGCCTGTGGATTAACAGTTATCCATTAACTAATAGCTACTATTAATTTATAAGTGAGTAAATACTGTGTTTGTCTTCTCTGAGCCTGGATCTTCTTTTTGAGTATTTGCCCATCAGTGGAAAATTTGGTTCTTGAGGTAGAGTGATTAACAATATTCACAGCAACATGCATATTAATTTCTGTAGTGTATTTAAACATTTGTACTCCCACTAGCAACGTAGAAGCATCCCAATTGCTCCACATTCTTGCCAACATGAGCTGTCACTTGTGCTATTGATCTGACATTCTAATAGGTATAAGATGGAATCTCAAAATACTTTTGATTTACATTTCCCTGATGGCCAAGGATTTTGAAAATTTAACGTTTGCTCAGTCACTTGTGATTATTGAGAATTCTATGTTTACTTATATATCCTATATTTAAGTGAACTTTTTTATTTCTTATTTCTAGCTTTTTAAATTCTTTATATTTCTTAGATTTTGGCTATCTGTTAGATGTAGGATAGGTGAAAATCTTTTTTCATTCTGTAAGCTTCTATTTTCTGCTATTGAGGGTATCCTTTGCCTTACAGAAGATTTTCAGTTTCATGAGGTCCCATTTATTAATTGTTCATCTTAGTGCTTGTGCTATTGTGTTCTGTTTAGGAAACTGTCTCTTGTGATAATATGTTCAAGGCTATTATGTATTTTCTCTTGTATCAGGTTTAGTGTGTCTGGTTTTATCTTGAAGTCTTCACCACTTGTTTTGGTAATAAGTCATTGCTCTCCCACTTTTTAGTCTATTTACTATTTAATTATCTATAGAGTCATAAATTGAGTGTTGTTATATTATGCTAGACCTCAGTTCTAAAAACCACAATTCATATCTCAGGAAGATCTTTTTGCCACAACTTAATTAGACAAAAATACTTCCTTAATTATCCAATGACATTAGTTTGACAGGTGGATATTACAGTTACATTGATCAGAAATAAAATTTGTGTGCCCTTAGGTCAATCATACCTTTTCACTCACTCAACTTTATCACATATTTATGTCAACTTCATCTGTGCTCTAAATGAATCATGAATTAAAAGCATAATTTACATTTTGAGTTTCCCTACTCCCTTCTAGTCTCTGATTGCTCACACATTCTAAGTGTACTGATAAAATTTTAAAAACATTGTATTTCAATGAGGTTAGAAATTGAAACTCAGTTTTATTTAATGCTATCTGAATTTTATCAATTACTTCAGTAATAACATAAGCAATAGTGAAGAAAAAAGGGTTAAAAATAAAGTATACATAAAATATGTGGAAAAATTAAGTATAATTTAAATTCTACATACATTTTCAGATAAGGCATTTTTTTTCAACTAGCAAAATATATGAGTTTAGGTAAAGAAAGATCAATATAAGGATTAAATCAACTTTTACAACCTTATCTAAAAATATAATATCAAGAATATTCATTATTCATTGAAACTCAAAGAAAATATTTCCAAACTACATCAGTGAAAACATATCATTATGGAGAAAAACAAAGCACAGGTAAAAGTATAATAAATTTTTTTCTATTGCTTGAATAACGCAGGATATAACCTCCTTCTTTATGATAAAAATCACAAAATGTTCTTGGATGAATTTGAAAGAAAATTGGAAAATACATGTGGAAATATAAAACCCCAATCTTTGTCCAGGCAAAATGTGAAAGGCAGAGCAAAAGTGGAATTACCACTACTGTGTGCCTGACTGCTGTCGGGCTGCCTTCCTGATTATGAAGCAGCATAAGGAACCCAAAAAGCAGTGTGACTCAGAGGACTGGAACCACATTCGGAACCTGGGAGCATCACTAGCACAGAAGCACAGTAGAGAAGAAACAAGCTTACCTTGGGGATGAGGTAGTTCCTGAACTTAACATCACAGGTCACTTCATGGGGTACATTGTTGGGAGCGATATCAATGAATCTCTGAACCTCATGAATCACGGCATCTGTATAGGGCATTTGCTTCCTGTCCTGCATGCAGGGGCTGCGTTTTCTGCCAACCACATAGTCAATCTCTTCCTGGACTTTAGCTGGTTAGGAGCAATGACAAAAATGAAATAGGATAAAAGTAGCAGTGTATGTGTGCGTCTTTGTTTGTACAGTTTTACTACAGTAATCTTAATAACCATCAGTGGGCAGGTTCAACACCAAACACTACTTGGAAATATATTTGTATTTTAACAACAGCTGTTTTTTATATGCTTAAGTATACATAATATTGAGTTATTGGTATGGAAAAAGAAAACGTCTATTAAACCCACATCCTATTTATAAACACATATCTATTAATAATGAACACAAACACATGTCACACACATGTCAGTACACATGTATACATGCATCCTTTCACCTCTCTATGATAGATCTTAGATTATCATACTCAGTAGTACGGACACTCATTGTGGAAAGAATTGCAGATACATAAATATCATTCCTTATGACAAATATTAGAGTTAGGTTTCATTTTTGACACATATTTTGATTAATGCATGTCTTTTCATTTTAGTTTGTACTTTTCCTTTTTGTCACTTACAATTACTTAAAGGCATGTACCAGTACTACCAGACAGGAAAACATATGTTATAAATGAAAGAAAATATTGTTCAGCAGAACTTTTATGGACTCTTGTAAACTTTCAAATACTGATTTGAAATCATAATTTCAACATCATTGAAAATATATTTCTAAATGTCTAAATAGTCTTGATTTCTTCACAGAATGTAAAATTTCACAGGATAAAGCATAAAATAATAGGATTACTTATTAACTTTTGTGAGGTGAGTTCTCTTTTCTTTACTACATAACTAAATGTATTAGAATGAAGAAAGTAACTATAAGAATTCAACTTTTCTAAAAACCTGTATCTGGGGAAGAAGTCAATATTCAGCCACAGCTCCATATATGCTTTAGGTGCCTAGAACAGTACACCTGCCAGGGAGCTCAGATAAAGGACAGTCATTGATGGATACTCTTCAGCTATGGTTTCTTCATTTTTCTCAGTTTTTCTCCCCTTTGCAGCCAGTGGAACTGCAAGTTAAATACTGAGATTTTTGAATAACAGCACTCAGGGTACTGGCAGCATCTTGCCAGCATCTTCCCAGAATGCTATGATTTACCACATGCGAGCTCACCTGTGATATGTGGGTACTTAAGCAGGAGAAGGAGAGCAAAACTCATTGTTGTCTTTAAAGTATCTGTCCCACCAAGAAGCATATCAGTCAACGTGGCTGTCAGGTTTTCACGTGTATATATTGATTGCTGATTGTGATTTTCCTAAGGATGATTTAATACCGTTATCTAACAAATTCTCTCCTGCCACATCTAAGCTACAATTGAATATACAATATTGTATATTTTAAATTGTTGATAGCACAGAATCTAGAATGTACAGTAGTGGCTGAAACTAAATGGCATTTTGGAAACTGTGGTATAGATATCTAAACTTCATTATTCATACATATATTTCCTGTTTGTCAAAATTGCACTTCTAAGAATATATACCTGTGTGTGTGTGTGTGTGTGATGTATGTACAATGTTGAACTGTAAGAGTGTAGAAAATATGAAGAGAAGCTGATTTTGTTTGTTGTCTATTTTATCAGATTTAAAACACATGTGTTTGAAGAATTTATGTTTCATTTTATACGGACATAAGGAGATTCATTTATAAAAGGAAAGCCTATATGCTGAACATGGTAATAACATTGACATGTACTTGACTCTAATGCTTTATGTCTATTGTATGACAATAACATGAGGGTTACACGTCTCTTCATACCTGAGTTCAGTAGACATTTTATTTAAGGCATTCACAACTAGTTTTTCCCTTAAATAAGGAAGCACAATTTGAATTAGAATAAATAGGAGAATTGGGGTCATAATGCTACCTTTCCAAAGCTCTATCAAGAACTTCCTTTTAAAATATTCTCAAAGATTTTTATGGACTAAGTATAGCTGTACACTTATTACTGAGTTCAAAGTGTTTAAAATAGATGAAGCACAGCTAAAATGATTAGGTTCCCAGTCAAGATGACCTATCTCCATTCCATTAGGGAGTTAAAAACAACATGATCTATGAATTAAGGAGGGTAAAAGATCTATGTCCAAAGAGATACTAAGTCATGAAGATAAGACATGAACCAATCATGGCCTACATGGAATAAATCAAAAAGTTGAATAATGCATTTGACTAAGCTGTAAAGATGCTGTGCTACAGGATTGTCAACAATGTTACATCTTGAAATGTTGAGACAAGTTCAGAGATAAATCACCATTATTTTATAATTATCAAACTGATAATATTTTCATGATTACTAGATGGTCTCCAGTTCTTAATATTATATAGATAACACTATTAAAATGATTTACCTTCCCTTTATTGTGACTGCCA
>PVIU01013024.1:0-57640 GCA_004026605.1 Ondatra zibethicus | reverse complement strand
TACTGTGTTACACTATTATTTATACTCTTGATATTGTTTAGCTTTGTTTGATCTATGTGGTGGTGATGCCATACTATGTTGTCATGGGTGAGGTCTATCATCAGCTACCTTGGAGATTGCCTTAGTGAGGTTATTTATTATGCCAAGGAACTTTGCAAGGATACCAGCAAAGGTTTGGGTCAGGAGGAGGGGTATTCTATAGAGGACCTGTACCTAAAGATATACTGCTTTATCACTAAGGACACCCAACCTAAGGCCCTTGCAACTAAAGTCAGGGAAAACTGATAGGAAGAGGAAAAGGTAAAGTTGGATAATAGATGCCAAAGATTGAGGATTAGCCTCCATAATCCATATGTAGTTATATGAACTAGAAAGATTTTGCAGTTATTCTGGATCCCCTCATCCTATTTCACCCAAATCTGTTGTCACAGTCCTACGAGCTGCTTGCCTACCTTTCTCTTTGAGACAATATAGGGCTGTAGTGTTCAGCCCCATTTACATATACTCACTAGATTTTTCAACCCCGGATGAAGCAAGATGAAACAGCTCCTTTCAGGTTAAAGCTCGTAGAGACTTATAGCCATTTGCTATGTTCAATGAACCCTTTTATGGAGACTGGCTGCAGCAGACTAAGCCCAGAGAAAAGGGATGCAGAGTTACCTCTTAAGTCTCCACTCAGATCTATTCTATAACTGAGAAAAGGATAAATCTGCTGTAAGTCAATGATGGTTGGGAGCCCATCAACACCACAGTGTGACCCAATCCAGTTTAAATCACATCCCAAGTAGTATCTCTTATAGGTCCCTCAAACACTCTTCCTCAAAAATATCTTTATATCCCACTATACACATCATTTACAGTACAAATCTAAGCAACAACAAATACATATTCCTAATGCCTGTTCTTGTTTGATTGGTTTTGTTCTAAGAAAAGTTCCCGTGTTACATCACCTTAAGATGGCCTCAAACTCGGTATGTAGCTGAAGCTGGCCTTGAACTCCTGACCTTCCTGCTATATATGTTTTCTAAGTACTTGGGATATAGGCATTAACAACCATGCCTGTCTTACTAAATCTGTTTGTAAATATTTTTTTAATTATGTGTGTATGTGCAGAAGAGCACAAGTGCTCACAGATGCTAGAAGAGAATTTGGGATCTTTGGAGTTGAAGTTACAGGATGCCCTAAGCTGCTTTATGTAGGTGTGTTGCTGGGACAAAATGACTGGAGGACCAGACAGGACATAAACCCCAACGAGCAGGCCCATCTTGCTACATAGGTGTTAAGAACTGACCTTGGACCCTTTGCAAAAGTAAAAGTGTTTTTAATCACTGAGACATCTCTTTAGCTCCACAAAGCCATTCTTGATTTGGTCCTAATACTTGCTATAGTCATAATTACTTACTGAGTTTCCCAATTTAGTTTATTGGAACACTTCAGTCTTATCTTATCATACCATAAGGCCTTGTCTTATCATACCATTCAGCCCATGTATTTTTTTCCTCTTGCATTGTTAAGGACTAAACCATGGGCTTCATATACACTAGACATTTGTTTTAACATTGATTGAGCCACACCAACCCCCAGCCCCTTTTTCTCACAGACTTAAACTCATATATCAAGTTCTAATTACTATGTCACTTTCTAAGTGAACCCTCAAGCAAAACTCCATTATTTCTCCCCTTCTCAATATATTCGATGGCATTTTGCTCACATTTCAAGGATAACAATGATCCCATGACACCATAATCTCACTGATGATTTGTCTGTGGAGCCTGAGCTTCCTGGAATCCATGTTGCATCCCCAGAGCTTAGCATACAGTGCTGATTAAAGCTCACACTCCACATAGGTGAGTAACTAATCTTTGATTTGCTAAACACTTTGAAGCAGAACAGAATTTCTCCTTTGGTTTTCTTGATTCAAACTTTAATTAAGATTATATCTTAGCCTCTAGTCATGGCTGTAAAAGCACATTCTGATCATTTTCTCCAATCGTCTCACTTGACTGATAGAAAGCAGGCCTAAAGTTGTTGGATGATCCACGGTGAGTCTTCTTGCCCCCAGGCATTGCCATTTACCAATCTTGAGTGACATATTCTATTAGCAACATTGTCCTAATATGCAAAAAACCCAAAGTTCCAACTCCTGTCATACTAGACCTGAAAAACACAGCCAAGGTATTGTAATATTTTGCAGTTTAGTTCCAGGACCTTATGGACACAGGGTCCTCTTTCCTCTCGTCTCTATTTCTTTCACATTCATCAAAATAGTTTTGAAGTAGCCATCTAATAAAAAGCATAATGGAAAAGGAAGTTCATACCAAAATCGCTAAGGCAAGCTCTTCCATTTTCCTCCTGTCTTCCTTCCCTGACAGACGACAGTGAGAGACACCATAATGATGGAAACAAGTACCTGCGTAAGTGCAGATGTTTGGGAAGGGCCGAAGGACTGTGAGTGTGCAGGTGTGACATCAGAGGCTATTCTCATAACCAGAGACACATTGAGGTTGGGTTGATCTGGGAATCAACCAGGCTGCTTAGCACTGGTTTCATAGAAAATACCTTTGCCTTTATAATCCCAACTCCTGGAAAAGGTGCTATGAAACAGGTTTTCTGGTTCCTAACTTGAAGATTTTTTCACATATATATTATGATTATTATGTATCACTCAGTATATTATTATACCTAGGACATTCTGCAACGTGGATGAGCTCTTAAACAAGCCACTTCAAGTTTCTTTTAGTTTTCTTTTGATTGTTTTTAGTAGTGGTTGTTTGTCTGATTGATTCGTTTAAGACAAGGTCTCATGTAACCCAGGTCTCTACTAACCCTCTATGTAGCCAAAGACGGCCCTGAACTCTTCATTAGCCATGAAGCTATACGTAAGGCCATTGTTAGGCAAGAATAAAATATATATTGAGCATAATTCCACTATACCCCGCTATCCTTCCTCTTCTCTCCATTGTGGCCTCCTCTTAGTATGTTTTATTTTCCAGTTTTACGAGTCCATTCACACTCTCACTGCATACATGACCCTGTATACCTGTAAGGCATGGCACGTATAGATAAGTAGAAAGATGGAGTATTTGTCCTTCTGACACTGATGATCATGCATTTCCATTCTCCTGAAGTGACATAAGTTCAGCCTTTGTTCTGACTGAAAATATATAAATACCTTTCTTTACCCGTTTTCTGTTGCTAGGCATCTGCATTGGTTCTGTAACTTAGCAATTATAGGTAGTCTACAATAGACACTGATGCACAAGTGTCTCTGTGATGTGCTGACTTGAAATCTTTTAGATGAATACTGAGAAGTGGTATAGATCTGTCATATGGTAGATTTATTTTTACCTTTTCGAGGCATCTCTATACCGTTTTCCATAGAAGCTTGACTAGGTCACCCTCCCATACGCACCTTACTGGCATCCCCTTTGGTTCGCATCTTTAACAGCTTTTATTTTCTTCCTGACTTCCATTCTCACTGAGGTGACACAGACATACAGATCAATGCACCAGAATAGAAGTCACAGAAATAAACCGACACAGTTATTCCCACCTGAATTTTAGAGAGATGTCAAAAATATACATTGGGGGAAAGAGCTCCTTTTCAACAAATGGCGCTGGCAAAACTGAGTATCCACAAGCAGCAGAAGAAAACTAGAGCTCTGTTTTTCACTCTATGTTAAAGTTGACTCCAGATGGATCAAAGACTTTAATGTAATTCCTGGAACTCTAAAACTGAGAGAGGGCAAAGAAGGAAAAGCACATGAAAATAGTGGCATACCCAAGTACTTTCTGAATAGGATGTCAGCGTCTCAGAAAACTATGTCAAGAATTGTCAGTAGGACCCTCATGAAACTAAAAAGCTTATGTACAACCCAAAAATATTCGCAGACTGAAGAGACAGCCTGTAGAGAGGGAGAAATTCTCTGTTAGGTATACGACTGACAGGAGATTAATATCTAGGATATATAAAGAACTAAAAATAAAAAAGTTAAGATATTGAGCAAACAAATTGTCAAATGCGCTAATGAAATGAGCAGAAAGATCTCAAATGATGAAGCACAAGCGGCTGGAAAACAAAACCAATTGTTCAAACTCACTAACCATCAGCGAAATACAAACAAAAATTGCACTGGGATTCAATTAGACTGATCTTGTTTGAAGAATAAGATCCAAAAATATCACATGATTTAATAAAGGACTCACAGCTACAGAGATGCAAAGCAAATAAGACACTCATATTTCTCAGTTTCTGGACCAGGATACTTCTTGGTGAAGAATACAGGGTTTATTTTGCTTTTAGACTTTGTCACGGTTGACTGACAGCTTCAAGTTCCCAATCTGTAGCTAAAATTAAGTAGTACTAATCAATTTCCTTGTATATTTTTATTAAATACAAATTGTAGGGAAATAAATGAAGCAAAGAACTCTACTAAACTGAGTCAATAACAGGTTTCAATTCTTAAATAAAATATTAAACATTTTCAAAGCCATAATAAGAAATATTACTGAGAAGTAACAGAAGATATGTGAGAAGAAAAGAAATGAAATCAAATCACCTGTTTGTTCACTAAAGGCAACTTGAGGAAAACCTTGAGTAAGTTTCTGCATTTAGCTATACGTTAAAAATAGATGAGAAGCTCATTATTTAATGATATAGTCAAAACAAAATTAATTTTAACCTTCTCAAAAAGATATGTAATCATTGCTGCATGAATTTAGGTACCTTGCACTGCATTTGTAAGTTAACCCATCAAAAAGTTAAGAATATATTTTATTTTTACATATGTCCTGCTTTTCACATTAACTCTACTCAAATTAATATAAATTTTCATGACACTGTGCTCAGTTTTTATTTCTCTAACTCTACCAAATCCTTATGGCTAATTAAATCCAACATGACTTCATGATTGTTTTTCCAATATCAAAATCAACCTCTCAGTCTGAACCCTTCCTTGTCCAGCCTACTTCTTTCTGTTCAATATCCAGTTGTATGTATCACCAATGTTGTACACTGACAGCCTACAACTTAAGATGAATGGAAGAGTGAAGAATTTAAAAGAAAAATAACTGAAAGTGATGTCATCTTGTGAGTATTGAGTAAGATTATTAAAAGTTGAAAACACTTTGGTACCGTTTTTATTGCAGTTGTAGTAAAAGTAGATGCCACACATCTCAGTGAGAAAGAAAAAGTAATCAAGACAGATTATCCATTACCATGAGGTAGTAAGGAAAGGTAAAAGTATATAAACAGTATTAGCACAAAGTTCAGGTAAAATTTGTTCATCATTAAAAGTTAAGTAACTAACTAGGTTTTCTTTGTAATATCTGAATTTTTGTTTCAATAATTATCTTCCTAGGTCTGCATTAGCAGATCCTAAAATGTTTATCTTTGTTATAGAAAGGTGCAATGCAGCTAATGCTTGTCAAAAATAAATGTGTCATTTTACCTTATATTTACATTGTGTTCCTCATAAGAAGATTTGTTCTCCCACCAAGTTGCATTTTATATTTCTATTAAGAGCCTACTCAAGGCAGTCAGATGAGTGTCTGTACAGGTTAATGTCTAGGTGTCATAACTAGTAAACCAAAGAGGCAGAGAAACCTGGCCAAAATAAATAAATGAATAAAATAGCAAGTGATGGTACCAGAGCACATTATTCAGGTCAGGAGGGACAGGATCTTCTATAGGCAATTTCCATCTTGGGTTTGGAGGGCAATCTCATTGATTCTTCAAAATTTAATTTCTTTTAAAATGTGTTTTAAATACATATGCTTTATAGCAAACTATTATCTAAAAAGCAATGTTCAGTACTTAACTTGAACCAACATCTTTAAAAGACTTTTGAGTTCATATGCTACTTTGCCTTCTTTTCCTCAAAACAATTTAAGCAGTTGTTTAACTGCTTTTCAAAAATATTTATAATATGTATGTGAGATTCTTGCTTAGCAAAGGTAAATGATATCTTAGAACTATTCAAAATATATTTCAATGTCCTAAATGTTATCTTCATGAAGTTAATAAGCTACCTGTGCAGAGAAAATACCCTAATCATCTCATGTAATGTGGAGAGAAAATTATCATTGCTAAAAGCTACGATTCTGTCCAAAAATGTTTCCTGGTTGTCTCCAATAACTCCTTTGAAGTAAATCCTTTATGTCACAGCCAATTTTCTACTTCTCTCATTAAAATCTAACTACCATTATGCAAAAAGAGGAAGAATTGAATAAACAATAATGCTCAAACAATGGCATCCAGTGGCTGATTCATAGCAAGATCAAATATCCTATCTACAAAGAAGCAAAATTTTCTGATTTAATTTGCTTTTATAGTCAGTCATTAGAGTAATTGATTTTAATCCCTGCATATGTACTTAGCTCAGAAATGCTTCAAATACATAAATGACATCCCAAGAAGATGACGAACTCTAGGCCACATTTATCTATTCACACACATACAATCTTATGTGTATACTTTCAAACCTATATTTCCAGGCCTCTATGAAGTCAGCCTTATTTGATTCAATCAACTTTTGATAGAAATAATTTGGAAGAACACTCTGTGTACTACACATGTACAGATTTTTTCCTCACCATTATTCTGTGTGCATAGAACACAGCAACTGTTCACACAGTATTCACAATATAAGAATTATAAGTAATCTGTATTTAAGGGGAAAGCATAAAGGGTACATGCAAATGTTATAACATCTCATATAAGAGGCTTAGCATTCACAAATCTGTTACCTATGAGGATCTGAAAACAATGTCTTATCGATTCTGAAGAAGAGCTTTACATACACATACAAATATATATTTTGAAGAAATAAACATGTAAATATGTGCATGTACTATAATACATTCAGTAATAAACTACTTATGTATATACATAAGTACATATACTAATTGCCTATTTTCTACAGAAGATTTTTTTATGAACCAAGAATGAAGTAGTATTTCCATGAGCTTTCTGTTCTTTCCTCCCTCATATCTGACTTCTACCTATCTTTCTGCCTTCAACTATCTTATGCTTCTTCTCTCACTCCATCCTTTCCAATTGCTCTATCTCACTCTATTTTTGTATTATGCCCTTCTCTAATTATTATATGACCTATGTTGGGAACTAGTATATCTAGACCATCCCGTAGTAAGTCATTATAAAAAAACCCTACATCTAAGAGGCTCAATTATATTGAGTGTATCCATGCTGAATAATGAAAATCTTACATTTGTAAGGCAGCTAGGTTAAAATTGAATAATGTTTGAGTAACTTGAGTGCCATTGGGAAATTATTTATTCTCACTAAGTTTTTGCTTTTCTCATACAGAAAATGGTAAAAATTTAAATTTCATTAAATATCTTGAAAGTCAAATAAAATAATAAATAAAAAGATCCTATTGGGGAAAGCCACCTATATAAACATTGCATGTCCACTGTCTTCTCATAGAAACATCAAAAAGGAGATTAGCTTGAGATTCTTTTAATCACATAGTCAAAAAATGCCTTGAGTTTTGCCTTTCTCTTAAACTAAAGCTTTTCCCAAAATAAAAAATGTTTAATAAATACTTGTTGAAAAATAGTTTAACTGATGCCTAAATTGAAGGGAAAGGTTGAGAAATGATGTCCTGTATTAATCCATGATGCCCTAAAGTAAGTTGCTGCATAGGAGGACAGCTACCTTGAGAAGAAATTAAGTGTGCTAGACACTCAACAGAGAAATAGGAACAAGTATCACAGTACAAGTTAATGCCAAGAAGGTTCCTGGTCCCCAAGAGCATATGAACACTGTCTGTTGTAGAAATTCAAGGCCACTCCTTCATTACAGGAGTGGGATAGAAAGTTCTTCATGATATTTGATGACTTAGTTTCAGCTGGAAGTAGTTACAGAAGAGAGTATGTCATCCCTGCCCCTCCCACAACTAGCTGAAATGCTAAGTCTAAAGGAAACTCCCTAGCATAGGGAACAAAATGGAATACCAGGAAAGTGGCTCAGGTGTATCGACAAGCAGATTCACTAACTGAAATAATTCTTCAATATAATAGGGCACTTGGTCTGTTTTATGCAGAGCAAAGAGGTATTATATGGCTCTAAGAGAAAATTATTACTTCTATGTCACCCATTTTGGCCTTCTTGCTTCTCCTAATTACTGTTGGGTATTGCGTCATTGATGCCTTAGCTAGACCAAGACTTCTAATTTCTGCAATCTAGTTCATTGAATTCCTCAAGTTTATTATGACTCAAGAGAAGGGGGCCTAGGGATCTATACAATTTAGAAACATCTATCAGCTACCTGATTTTCTCCCTAGACTCCTTGGCAGAGTTTATACTGCAGAACAGAAAGGGACCTGATTTCTTCTTCATGTACTGGAGGAAGACTCTACAAGGCTCACAGAGAACAATGTTGTTTTTCACTCAGGAATAGTCAAAGAAAGTCTGAGTGGAGTTAAACAAAGAATAAAGGAAGGAAAACAATTATATCTAAACAGTCAAATTTGGTATGAGTCCCTATTTTCCTTGTCCCCATGATTTACTACCCTTCTTAGTGCATTGGTAGTTCCTTTACTGTTTATTTTCCTTATCTTCACTTGTGAACAATGGCTTCTGAAAGCAATTATAAAATTTGTAGCTCAACAGCTCAATCCTGTTAAACTAATGGGCCTGAGGAGCCATTATGAAAACTTGAGACCAATTCCTCTTAAAGCTGATGAGCTCTAATGATTTAGAGATCCCTCCACAGGAAGAGTGGGGAATGTTTAGGGCCTGACAACTCCATTTTTCTTCCTTTTCTTAGTTTAACATAATGTTATTCTCTGATCACGTCCAAAGCTAAAGGTCAACTTGTTTTTTGTTTGGTTGGGTTTTGTTGTTTTGTTTTGGGTTTTATAAGACAGGTTCTTCCTCTATAATACTGTGATTTATACATCTTAAATTGTTTCCATTGTTTCACAATATGTTCTGATAAGTAACTGGCATCTTCCAATAACTATCTAATCATAAGTCAACCCATAATATGTACCTTTCCTATGATTATAAAAATAACAGCAAAATTCCATTTTGTAATCACCTGCTTGCCTGTTATTCTGTCTTTAGTCTTCACCACATCACCACATCATTCTCATACTGTGGGAGACTGAAAGTTTGGCTAGACCTTAAATAAACTTTTACCTTGAGAAAAAAGAAGATAAATGTGAAAAGATAAAAGAAAATACAAGCTCCAGGGAAATTCTGTACTATATGGACATTAAGCCTCAGACTTTGAATGATCCCAGATTGTTCTCAAATGTCTTAATTTTAAACAGATGATTATATGGTTATATCAAGAGGAAAATATATGAGATTGAAGAGTCAAGAAAAAACGCTGATATTAAAATATGAAATTAACTGTTGATATCAGTTTAAATAGAAGGCACCTTAAAACTGTTTCTTCACCAGAATAACTTTGCACCACAGCAAGCTGATATTATTTACCTAATAAATGAAAGTATTGAATAACTGCAAAGTTTTCTTTGCAGAGATGCATGTAATAACAGTTTCAATGTGGTTTTGGTAGTCAACCAATCATTGGACAGAGAATATCTCAGTACAGACATTATTGAGGATCCCAGGGTTGCAAATTGACGTTGCTATGACGAAACCTCCCGACTCCTGAGCAATGACAAAGGCAATTAATTTCTTTCAGACTGATTCTATAGTTGCCAACTGACATTCTAGATGGCTACTTTATTCCCTATATGGATTTTCACAGTTGATTAAAGGCAACATGCAGAGTAAAGCCACAATATACCTGACATTTATGCTCCTCATTGTACTCTAGGAAGTTGGTTTTCTACTATATCTTCCTCAGTCTCCTGTGAGTTTACTAAATGTGAATCTATATCTCAAGTTCCAATTATTTGTAACACTGACAGGATGCAGTTACTAAGATAAATGTGCATTAGGACTAGCCAGACATACTCACAATTTGCCAAGACAACAGTGTGTATCTGCCAATCAGTCCTCAATGCTTTGAAGTAAATGAAAATGTCCATAGAATAAAATGTATTCTTATCTCTTGAGTAGTTTTCAAACCAGAATGGCTAAATTTTATCATATGGGGGGAAAAACTTAATATACTTCCATATTTAGTGTAATAATAGATTTATAAATAATATAAACACATTTGTAATCATAAAGAAACATACACATAGAATGGAAACATTAAGACTTTTATTGCCTTAGTATTGGGATTAGGATGCATCGTGGAACATCCGTAGGTGGAGTCCTTCACATCTACAGTCATTAGGGGCTTGTGCTCGAACTGTACTGTGGGACCACAGCCCATTCTGTCTCTCAGCTTCCCAGCATAGATGTGAGCAAGCTGCCCTTCCAAAAGTTCCCATTTGATGAACCACCTTCACAACAGTCTAAAGTAATTGAAACTCAAAGACGTTGGGCTGAAAACTCCAGAACCATGACCCAAGCAAAAGAATGATCTACTAAATGACTTCCTTTCAGAAATATACTCCTAGGTAGGAACTACTATTCAAACTCCTTGTTAGTTCCCTTCACTACTATCACAAATCAGTGCAAATCTGGAAGAACATATCACCTTTATTTACTCTTCATTCAGGAGGCCACACTCCAACGTGGGCCTCACTAGGAGGCTTGCATTCCTCTGTAGATTCCACTGAAAACTTAGCTCTTCACATTCCCCAGGACTGCAGGGTTCCTTAGATAAAGGTCCTTTGTCATTCAAAACAAATCTGGGTTGATGGAGTTGTTCCAAGACTTCCTGCTGATAGTGATATTCCTGGTACCTTCTTCACAGAGTCCTGTGATTACAGAGGCAGGTTCAGGTAAACCAATATCACATTTCCTTTGAGGTCGCTTGACTTAATTGCATCTTCTAAGTCTCTGTTTTCAGGTACACTGAAGTACTGAGGACTACCTTATGGAGGGATAAGTGATTTTATCCACCATATTATAAATATATAGTACCATATCTGAGTACAGCTACTTCAGGGGAGGATACACATTGGGTGGTTTTTTTTTTCCTTTAAAAGAAATACGATAAGCTACTAAATGTTAGTGGTCAAAGAAATGCATCCATGTTAGATTTGTGCTTCACTGTCATAATGATACAAGAGAAGATGCAAAGATTATTCTGTACAAAAATAGACTCCTCCTCCTCCTCCTCCTCCTCTTCTTCTTCTTCTATTTTTGTTTTTCGAGAAAGGTATTCTTTGTGTAACAGTTTTGACAATCAAACCCTTTTGTCAAACTAACAAAAAGGCAGAGAGGGAATATGCAATTTAACAATGTCAGAAAGGAAAAGAGGGACAGACACAGAGGAAATCCTAAGAATCATCAGGTCATACTTCAAAAACTGTACTCCACAAAATTAGAAAAAATTTAAGGAAATGGACAATTTTCTGTA
Source organism: Ondatra zibethicus (assembly GCA_004026605.1). Lineage (NCBI taxonomy): Eukaryota > Metazoa > Chordata > Mammalia > Rodentia > Cricetidae > Ondatra > Ondatra zibethicus. Next base: position 46,223 of record PVIU01013024.1, on the reverse strand, counting down.
TAGTTATCACATACCAAAATTGAATCAAGAATAGATAAACAATTTAAATAGACCTATAACCCATAAAGAAATCGAAGTAGTAATCAAAAGTCTCCAAAAAAAAAAAAAAGCCCAGGGCCAGATGGCTTCATAGCAGAATTCTTCCAGAATTTCAAAGAAGAACTAATACCAATATTTTTCAAGTTATTTCACACAATAGAAACAGAAGGGACATACCCAAACTCTTTTTATGAGGTGGCAGTTACCCTAGTACACAAACAACACCAAGATTCAACTAAGACAGAGAATTACAGACCAATTTCCCTCATGAACATTGATGCAAAAATACTCAACAAAATACTGTCAAACCTGGAACTTTCTTTATAGATCAGTCTGGCCTTGAAATCACAGAGATCCACCTGCCTCTGCGTCTAAGTGCTGGGATTAAAGATGTGCACCACCACTGCCCAGCTGGTCTCTTCTTAGCTGTAGCGGTATTGCAAAGGTGAGATTACATCCTTCTCCTACAGCTAATGAAATTCTAGAGATGTGATGGAAGAAGCCCAGCCCCGGCAATGGAGGCTGGGGAGCTGAGCTTTGCCTGAGTACACCATCAGTCAAACTCTACTACAGCTCTACTGTAAATAAATTAAAGGTAGATAAAACCTAGAGGATACCTTTCTTGACAACCAAATGGTGGGGAAGCCTATTAGTCAATTATCAATCTCAGCTGACATTAAAAAAAGTATGCATTTCAAACAATGTGAATGCTTTACTCTGGCCACATTGCACAGATCTGAACAAACTGAACTTGTTGATGTCCCCTGTTAAATCTAATAGCAACTATAATTTCTAATGTTTTCAGCTAGCCTTTCTTTATGGTTCTTCAACCAACAATTATGTGATAAACATTTGCTCAGTTTTTTAAGGCTTATAATTTTATAATTTTACTCTTCTCTGGGCCCTCACTGTGGTCCTCATACTGATTTCAGATAGCTCTGTCCTTCACAGTCTGCCGGGTTCTACTAGACACACTTCCATGTTAGTGTCTGTGGTCTCCACCTTTGTGTATCTGCTTTGCCATGTTCACCAAGAGGCAATGACTTCTTTGGTGCATTTTTATTATCTTAAATATAACCAAAAGGCTAGAGAGACCTTTCTAACTCAATATGATACCTGCTAAAATTTGAAACCCTTAAATAGCTGCTTTCCTGAGCCACACCATAGGAACTAAAGATGAGACTCAGCTATCTGGAAACCACAAGGCTCTATGCTCAAAAAACCACAGCGTACATATTGAATGCTTGGTGTTCAGACTTTAAAAATTAGAACCACATTCTAAAACTTCAGGGCAGAGCCTGACTAGTAACAGATGTCAATAAAGATGTGTTGAATGAATCTAAACATCTCTTAAGTTGATAAATTTTGTTAATAAAAAACTAAAAAGAAAATACATTCTGTTACCCACATTCAGAGTGGTCCTATTCTGGTTCCCTCACTGACCAGCTGGAATTGGTAGGTTCCCAAAGCTCAGGTAAGCTGAAGAAACAAGTTTAAATATATTTTTTTTCTTTTAATACTTGTTTATTTAATTGGCAAGTGAACACATGCTTGCCAAGATTTGTGTGTAGATATGAAAGGGTGGCTAGTTAAAGGAGGTTATTGTAGTCTACCATGTGGGTTCCTCCAATCTCAGCTCATTAGGCTATGACAAGAGCCTTTCCAAATGAGTCACCATGCTTACCCTAATGATAGTTTCTGAGATGAACACCACCAATGAAGAATTATCAAGTGCTGCCTAATATCTTTGACATTTTGGTGGGTCTGAAAGCAAAACTGAATGAGGAAGGCACAGAACTATAAATAGCAGAGACAGTTCCAAATAGGTTATAGAAAGCTCTTCAAAGATAAACTGATAATAAAAACAAGAGAAAACAGAACACGCTTCTTTCATGGTGCAGGACAGCATGCCCCATCACTTAAAATATGATTCCAATAGAGATTTTAAAGACATGTAAGAGATCTCAGAGCATAGTAACGTTTTATACCTATAAGATCACACTGTTTTTTATAAACATTCATATCAAGAAAACTGAAAAATGTACTTATTCTGTCTTGACAATATAGGTTTTCAAAAGAAAATGGTAACTCTAGAAAAGAGTGATTATATTAATTGAGTGACTCTTCAAATGAAGGCAACTAAAGGTTCAGGTTACATTATCTTCATGAAGACTTTACATTTGAAATTGACCTACTTTGGGGAGTCTGCATCCTCAAACGCTGACAGTAGTTATATTTTGTAGGTCAATAGTAAACCACAGAAAAACTAAACAAAACACATTCTCAAAGTAGCAAGTCTCTAAAGGACAAAGAAACTTCTTAAGACTTGAGGTACAAGTGCAAAAAGTACAAAGGAAAACATAAATAATTGAAGGAAATTTTAAATATAAACACCTGAAAGTAGGAAAATAAAAAACAGAATCAAAAAAATCACTGCTATAATACAAGAAGGAAAAATGAAAAATTGTGCAAAAATGGAAAACAGTGATGACCATTAAACAAAACTGCTTTTAAAGTATTCAAGACTTATTGCTAAAATACATTACTCAGTTTTTAAAATAAATGTTAGGTAAATGACTGAAAAGATTACACTTATGACTCTTCATTGTAAATCTCCTTGTGCAATAAAAATATTAAGAAGACAAATCAGTCCAAGTGTAATTTCTCAGGGTTGATATTACCTGAACATATCTTCAAAATTCAGTAGAAGCATTAGCATGAACAGAGAGTGAAGCTCATTTCCCTGTCCTCATTCCCTGTAGTGATAAATTAGAAAATCATGCTCAGTGTTCTGAACAAACCAAAAGGAGAAATGCTTCTCCCAACCTCATTTCCTCGAGGAGCATTCTGTTGGAAGTGGGTCCTTAGGTCCTATCACCCTTGGTCATTGCTGTTTTCTATGAATAACTGCCCGGATGACTGTCTATGTTCCCTAAACCTCTTTCACTTGCTTTTGGAAGATCAGTGTGGCAAACACTAATTCTTTATTGCCCAACCTCACTGCCTATTTCCATTCAACAGCACCCTCAGCATACACATGCCAGTATAGTAGGGTGTGAAATATGGGTTTCTCAGCATCTGACTCAATCTCAGATGGATCATTGTTTTATTCACCTACCAAAATCTTTCACCAATTACTACTTATTTCTGGGTCCACATCTTCACTATCCATGTCCCATTAAGCTCTGTGACCCTCTTCTGTTTACATCACATGGTAAGAAACAGAACATGTCTACTAGGAGTATACCCATACACGATCCTACTTGCCACCCTGCTTCTGAATGCCTTGCTCTTCTTTCTTGCACCTTTGATCACAACTCTTAAATCTCATAAATCATGCTTAAAAATCTGAGTGGAGGCTTGGACTGTATCTTTCAGCCTAATTGGGCTTTCTAAGCCTAAAACAAGCACCACGAGCCTGAAAATACTAAAAAAGAATCAATACAATTAAATCATACTTCCTACTTTATAACATACAACAAATCATTTGTCTTGCTTTTGAATATAGTACATAATATAATTGTATAAAACAACGACCTAAGGATCAAAAATATACCTAGTGTTTTTAAATTTATCTTGTAAAATGTAAAGTACCTCACAAGCAAAAAGTCTACGACATAAATTTTATTTACAGAAATTTTGTTGACCTAACACAGACTACCCAGTGTATTAAGACAGTAAGCCAATGGGGAACTCAGAGGTCATTTCTTGGATATTTTCATGGAATCTTGGTATCTCTTATATACTCCAGGGTTTCATTACACAAGCAAGTGAAGAACAAAGAGCAAAGACACAGACATAAAGAAAAGTGCAAAGATAAATATTCTTCATGATTTTAGAGCCCACAAAATTTTATTATTGTGACAGAAGGTAAAGTCAATAGTTCTAGATCCACAAGATGCCCTCTGCTTCTACTCAGCACTAATGCCCTTTTTATATAGTCATAATTCCATGGTTGAGCTCTTTTGTGGTTTGACTATTAAATCAGAGAAATACTGCAATGTTTTGAATGAAAACAAAAACTACCATTTACATAGAATCAGGACCAAGTATTACATAACCTGGAAGCTTCATATGCATGGTTCTCATCTCTCCTGGGAACCTATAGGGGCATAAGAATCTGTTTGGCTGAGACAATCCTGAGAATCACACTATGCTAAGAAGGCTAATAATATACTGCCTGTTCTTCTGTATTTCCTAGGTGTTCAAAACTGATTTTGAAGTAAAATCATAGATTGTATAGCCAAGGACCAAGATGAAAGACTGCTGGTGCTAGGTATGGGTCAAGACAAATTCAGTCTCGGCCCCCAGATGCAAATGCCAATATAAAAAAGCTATAGTTAATTGGACTCATCTAAGCATACATGTAAACAAGAGTGAAGATTTCCATGTGACATAAGCCTGCTCCTTTGGAGCAAATAAGTTTTCTCAAAAGTAAATCCCAGAGCATACTTCTTGCATGTGGGGCGAACACAGAGGAATCATTTCCTCAGGTCACTACTAAGCCTGCTTGATTGCCCAGGCTTTGTCACAATAGAGTTAACTTCCTTAAATGGACCCTCTGTGGAAGCAGGGGGCACAAGCTTTCTAGATATAGACACCTGGAGGGAGCAAGTAGTAAGTCAGTACTTACAGTGTACTGTAGAGCAAACAGCTGATTCTCAAGCAAACCAGTAACCCAAGGAAAAGTAAGGAACAAGTGTTGCATGTTGAGTGAGATTCAGGAAACATAGAAGCCAGATGAAATATTTATACAGATCTACACTTTTAGTAGTAACTTGCATCTAAATACGATGGACAGTGCTAAATGTGATAATGGCATGAGTTTTATGTATAAGCTTGTTCTTATCAATTGGCAATGGATACTTAAGAATTAGTGGGGGAAATTTGCATTATGGCTTGCAGCTATTTAACTATGCTCCCTTTCATTAGTAGATAAAATTGGCAAATTGCTGAAAATGTTGAAACTCAATAAAGGATGCAAGAAGTACTGTTCACTTTGTCCTGTTTGCATTTTTTAATCCATAAGAAAAAGCTTTAGGGAAAATAAGTGTATTGATTTCCTTATCTCAAAAAAAAAAAAACAACAACAGACACTTGTGCCTGCCAGGTAATGTGTCCAAGTTTTATAAATGTGAACAGAAACGCCCAGATATATTTAAACTCATATGGAATCACAGTTGGGGTTTCTGAACATATGAATAATAATAAAAAAAACATCTGGGGAAAATACAGATACAGATTGCTGGAGAGAGAGCTTTGAGAGACGGCTGGGTCAGTGGGAAAAGTGTTTCCTGTGCAGGCATAAGGACCAGAGTTCAAAAATCCAGCTTCCATGTAAAAGTAGGTGTGTGTCTATAAGCCAAACATTGAGAGAATCCAGACAGATAGACTCTCGGGAGCTTCCTGGTAAGTCAGGCTTGTTGACTAGTGAGATTTAGGTTCAATGAGAGACTGTCTCAAAAAACAAAAAGGTGGAACATGATAGAGAAAGATACCCAGTGTTGACCTCTGACATCCATATATGCATGCACCTACACATATCTATAAACACACACACATACACAAACACACTCGCACACACGTACACACACAAGCAAGCATGCACACACGCTTGCCCAAAGACACTCACATCAGGCTTGGAGAAAATGAGCATTAACAAGATGATTGATGGGTTAATCATTAACTATATCATGGAAGAAGTGAGGAACTCTGTGTGAGGGAAACTCAGTAAAGATATGAAAAACAAATCGACTAGGAAATAATTCTTTTTAGTGTCCCGACAGCACTACTCAATCTCCTTCAAAACCCAGATCAAGTTATGAATGTGTAACTGCTGCTAGCTCGCTTGGATGGTAGGTCCTCTGAAATTGCACAAAGCTTGGTCTGTAATTTCTTCCAGTTTTGTGAAGGAAGCCATACTGAGTAGTGCAAGCACCACAGTGTGGTCACGGACATGCTGCACAAACAGGGGAAGGGGTAGGGACATGAAAAGTACTAAGGGAGGAACCGATGAAAGAATCAGAGAAGCTCTGTGGTCAGAGCATGCGAACATAGCAGACTAAAGACTTCATTAAGTAATCACGAAACAATTAGAAAGAAGCAGAAACTCTCTTCAGTGGTTTCCTGCCAGAGATTTGTTTAGGTTGCTTTGTTTTAGCTAGACTTAATGCACACATTCTCTTTGTGTGGGTAATTTGTCAAATATGCCAAGCTAGAACAAGCTGAAGTTTTGTGGGTTTTTTTTTTGTATCTCTTGCTGAGCAAAGAAACTTTTCATTGAGCTATATCACATACATAGTTATTTTTATTTGATTCTCACTTGAAATACCCCTGCTGCACAGCATATTGAATACTTTATTGGCCATAAAATGTGCTGTTGCAATTAGAAAGTTTTTTTTTTTATTTTCCAAGCATCTTGCTTTCTAGAAGCATTTAGAAATTCACTGCTGTTTATTTGTTTTTCAGCATGGTATGTGACTTAGCAAAACTGAACTGAGAATGTGGTTAAAGTCCAGGCATGTTATATTTGTTCTGAGGTCCACAATCAAGCTGGGCATAACAGTGTGTGGGAAGGCTTTTCAAATCTCAACTATAAGGAATTCTCACACCAGCAGAAATTCTAGAATACTAGGCGATACCGAGAAAAAAAATATTCCACTAAGTAAATTGGAGCAAATTCCCTTCAGAGCTGGCCTTATAAATCATTCAACTTGTTCAGACTCTGGGAGCATTAAGTGCTTGCTTTTTCAAGCTGTTTTAGGGGCAATCGCCTCAATGTGATATTAGCAAATAGAACAGGAAATGCCCGTACCAAAGGCCACCTCCAAACATTACAAACATCAAATCTACTACCTGAAGTAAGATTTGGACCTGGGTATGAACTCCATATGAACCATGTTTCAGATCCTGCAGACCAGAGGTCTGGACTTTGAGATTCACCAGTAAATGAGAGCTGAATTATGAATGAAAAAACATAAGAAGAACTTCCATTTGGTATCTAAAGAACAGGTCTAAATTAGTTCTAATAAGTAAACATCAAATCAGAATGTGTGAATTGCAATAGGACCGGAAGTTAAACCCTCTAAATTATCTCTCATCCGTTTCCTTCCATGAATACTTCACTTGGGTTTTGGAATAAGGGTGGACGCCCAACTTTTCTTCTGGTCTGAGGGCTAATCTGGGCTGTTTCCTATAGCTGCTCTCAAGGAAAGTAGTTACAGAAGCATCATGACTTTTGCAAAACTATAAAAGTCAATGCTGACACCTAAAGCCTCTGGAAATAGGTTTTGCTACCACCTTGATGCTCAGGAGAAGATGGTCTAGGACAGCCTCCAGGGTCACTCTCAAGCATGCCGCTGCATCATCTTAGCTGCATCCAGACAGCCAGCAGAACACAGGCAAAGACTTCAGAGCCACAGCTTACCTACACGAAGAGTCTGCTCAGCCTTGTGGGTACTGGTGATGTAGAAGAGAACAATAAAGAAATATGTCCACCTCTGAGACATCCCACTTTGCTGAATTAAAAGGCACATATGGCAAGGGCTTCTATCTCCCTAAAGCAATCATTTTACAAAGCATCCTACAGGCAGTTATGTGTTTTTATATTGTTTTTCTTAAGTCTCTCAATCATTTTATTTTCAAATCACAACTGTCAGTGTGTAAAGGAAACAACTTCCAGTTACCTTATTAAAAGTATGCTGGGGGGAGGGGAGGGAAGGCTCAAAAGGAAAAACACTTGCCTCCCAAGCCTGGCAATGTGATCTCAGATGCCCCAAATCTACAGAAAAGCCAATGGCAGTAACGTAAGTGGGTATAGTCACAGTGTGCCCCAAAAGGGGGATGGGTGGTAAACAGGAAGACTCTTCACATGCTCACAGGGCCTGCCAGCCTGAGGCACACAGCAGTGCAGGTGCAGGGGATGAAGACAAGGAGCCACACCTGAAGGTCGTGCTCTGTCCACACACATGCTATGGCATGTGTTCTCACACACACACTATCTCTGCCACATTTGCCATTATTCCTCTACCCAATACCATCCTATACTCTAGCCCTTAATTACTTACAGGGCCTTCACTATTAGTTCATTATCTGCTCTTTCTTAGAATATTCGCTGATTGGGAACAAATACATTTTTTTTTAATGATGTTGAGTCCTGAACCTAGGGACTTTCTCATGGAAGTCTAGGATCTGATGCCAATCAGGAGCAATGGTTCCTAATCTCAGAGAAGATACCACAATGTATTTATTTGGTGCTTATCAACGGCTCTGTTGATCAAGCTGGAAAAAGAGATGTATTTGTTTCTTCTTATTTGTTTGTTTTGATTTGCTCATTGCTCGTGTCTCTTTACTTGTGTGGGTGCATGCATGTCATAGCACACCTGTGCAGGTCAGAGGACAACTTCTGGAAGCTAGTTCTCTCTCTTTCTCTCCATTATGAGGGGCACAGGGGATGAACTCTGGTCTTCAGGTTGGAAGGCCAGTTCCAAGATACTCATATAGATATAACTAATGAATTCTTTCAGCATTGCTAAGAAAGCAACATACTAATCAAACATCTGTTTGAAAAACTGATGAGTTAACCAAAGATCTTTAATAAAGCTATTGATAATGCCCAGGATATATTTACCAAAAGATGTCTTTGGATTTTATATTAATAAAGTTCACAGAAAAAAAATCGTGATATTCCGGGAGCGACAATGTCTTAGGAATTTGTATACACACGATGCCTACATTTGCTGATAGAGTCGTAATGATCTTTCATTATGATATGGCTAAACTACAACGAATTGCATTTCCCCTTCAATTGAATAAGAAGCAATAAATGTCACTACAACCACTAAACATCCCAGGTAATGCAGGCAATGTAACAGGTTTTTAATTTTATGTCTGTCTACCTTATAGAATCACAGTATTTGCTTAAGAAGTTAAAACTTCTAGTCTACATTAAAGAAATACCAGAATACAATTTCTTGTTGAAAACACAGGTTCTTTTTTCTCTGTCTTTCCCAGTTCCTACCAAAATGAAAGCATCACTCCTCGTTTTATTTGGTAACTTTGGAATTTTAGATCATTCATTTTTTTGTTTGCTGTCAACTGATTTGTTTTAATGTTTCCATTAAGGAAAATATGAGCTGATTATCATCAGCATTCTCTCTCAGCTGAAGCCTTTGACATAAAGTCTGTATATGTATTTCTTAGCTTAGTAACCATGTGACTTCTTTAAAAGAGCCACAAATCTGCTTTGATAGTTCTAGAGCTTTCATGAAATTATTTATCTTGAAAGCAAATCAACAAAAGATCCAGAAATTTATCAGCTTGCATTTAGAGACATTGATAGATAAGTGCAAAATGTACTGAGAGAGAAAAGGAAATTAAAATAAATGATATGACACTTCCTTCTATAACAGATCTTTGACAATAAAGAAGACAAACCTGTGTATAGATCTGAATGAATGTTCTAGACATCATGAAATGAATAAGTTTATTTCACCATGGATTCCCTGGCCGGTGTTCTGCCTTATCATAGATTCATAGTGATGAGATGAATGGATCCTGGTCTGACACCACAGGCACATATTCATCTCGCTTCCTTATAGTTAATTTCTTAGAAACCATTCACATTAATGGAAAGCTATTGTGTGCTTTCAAAATAGATTCTGGTAGTTGCAAGTCCATGTGGTATTTCTTTTTGGTAGAGTGCTCTGGGCTGCCTTAATAAATTATAAGCAGAACTCTTGACCCAGCAGTTTGGGCTTGAAGTTTGAATTCACAGGGTGTTAGCAATACAAATAGTACTTATGTGAACCCCCTATTTGCTCTAAGTTAGGCTTGTCACACAATCTATAAGTTTCTTTCTAGAAGTATCAGTTGAATTTGAATATCGACTCCAGGGTTAGCAATTAGGCCCCATAAATGACTTCTTGGGGATATCAACAACGAGTAGACAGAATTGCTTGGGATTTTTGATACTTAAAGCTGGGTCATTGGGTCAGGATTGCCACTAAAACTTTGATCTCCTCAGATAAAAATGCACAGGTTAACTTGAGACTCCTAACAATCAAGTAGGTGCCCTTGTGTATGTGATTTGACCCTCAGCAGGTTGCTCATTTGCAAAATCCATATAACAAAAAAAGCGGCCCAGCGGTGGTGGCGCACGCCTTTAATCCCAGCACTTGGGAGGCAGAGGCAGGTGGATCTCTGTGAGTTCGAGACCAGCCTGGTCTACAGAGCTAGTTCCAGGACAGGTTCCAAAGCCACAGGAAAACCCTGTCTCGAAAAACAAAAAAACAAAAAAAAAAAGCTCCTAAATTTAAGTGTAAGAAGTAAATTCAGAAAATATGTGCTTAAAACAATGACAGGCACACCAGAAAATAACAAATTGAAATGTTATGGCTATTGGTGGCTATTTATTCTTTTAGTAAGAAGAATAGCAAAATTCATTCAATAAAACTTTTGAATGCCTTTGTGTGCTGGGTACTCTGGGTCTTGGGGAAACAGTGGTAAAAGAACCTGGCATTTTCTCTGTTTTGGTGACACTATTTCTGGTAAGGAATAGGTAGGTCAATGACAACAGGGATAAATGCTCTGAAAAACAATAAGACAAAGTAATGTGACTAGAGAGTAACTTTAGATGTGTCTGAATGGGACAGTGTGTCTGAAAAGTCATTTTAAAATGCCTCTCTGCAGAAGGAAGTATGAAGCTTTGACCTAAATAGTATCAAGAGACATTAGAGCACCATAGAGACATTCTGCAGGACTCTGGCACAGTCTTGCTTAAAATGCACATTCAGGCCTTCCACAATTGGTAATCAGCATACAATGAGGCTTCCAAAATGGGTTTTAATGTCTGATCTTCCTTCAGCCTGCTTTAACAGAGAGATGGGGAAAGATGAGTAGGGAATGCACCAGGGGCTTTGGTTTTGGCAGGTTTCAAACTGTGACACTTGTTAACTGGGCACGATGGGCTCTTGTTTTAACCACCCTCGTGTTGCGTTATCTCACCTGTAATGCAAAAGTGAAGCAAAATTATTTATGGAAAGCTTCTAGAAGGCAGTGTGCATGGTGCAGAGAGAACCTCCTAACAGTAATTACTGCCACTCTTGTCATTCGAGGATATGATATTTGAGGGCGTGCTGGTGAAGAGATGCGCTCCAAGCCCTGTGCTTCTCTGTGCTATAATATCTGTAATATAACATAAATGATTTAATGTAAAAATATTATATTATGATATAAATCTGTAAGTGACAATGTCAGCAATACCAACTTACTGGGCTTATTTCAGAAGTTGGCTGAGTTGTATGAAGAACTTTTCTGAATGGTTCCTAGTATGGAGCTGAACTCTCCAAGTGTTTGCTCATATAATCATGCATGGCATTGCAGTTGACCTTAGTAAAACACAATCATGGGATCACAGTCTACTTACTATGAAAGAAAGTGTTGCTGGCTTCGAGGACACAATGAACCAGGTCTTCCCACCCAAAACTTCTTGATAAGTTAAAAGTTCACATGCATACCCTTCTTTTTTGCTCCTCAAAATTATAAGAACAAGATAATAATGACAACTGAAATTTTCTGCTCAAATAAAAAATGAGATAAAAGTCCTTGCCATGAATAATTTTGCCGAATTGCTAGATCTTTTCACTTACTTATTTTCACTAAAACTGAATCTGACATTGACTACAACTTCCTACATCAGCCCCAGCTTCCTTGAGTACAACATTTACAGATAACAAAATTAATTGTTAACACATTGTTATCAGTAGAAATGCACATGTTCTAGAAAAAACATGCTCTGGATTTATGGAGTCTTTTATTCCAAAGATCTTCTGAGTCAGTGTTACCCAAACACAACAAACGTGTCACTTTTCTCAGATATCAGCAGTTGATCTATAGATTATATCTCTCTCCGACTCTGTGCTTATTATGACATTAATGCTAAGTTCCAAAAGTTCACTGTAAAATCAAATTGGGCAATAAGAGCTAGTTATCTGGTTGAAGCCTTTCAGGAGCTGACTTCTGAGTCTACCTGGGTAAGACTGCTAAGATCATATCATAATAGTTTGTTGCAGTGCACTTTGTCCAAATCTTTGCATCCATGCTCTTGCCACCATTTCATACCTGTCCACACACTGCGGAGGATATGGGATGGAGTTACAACAGAGGCTGAAATCTTTATCCTTTACTCTGAGTGAATCTACTGTTCTTACTGTTCCTTTAAATTCCTGCTGTTGCTTCCTTGCTCTCCTTTATTTTACTGACAAGAATACTGTTATAGCTAAACTGACTAAACAATACACAAAAGACTATAGATCTTGAGTTATATATAACTATATAGCTGTAGTCCTATTCAAAAAAGAGCATTCGATCATCAGTGATTTTAATATAAATATGAATAATGATGTCCTCACCCACGGCATAGTTATGCAGCTCAATAGCTCATGGTTTTCTGCACAGAAAGCAACTCATTTGCACGTCTTCTCTCATAAAGATTCCTTTCTTGATGATCTGATTCCGAAATCTACATTTATCCAATTTCAACGAGTTGCATTAGTGGTTCCTTCAATGACTGTTCATTCAATCATTAGTGAGTTCTAGTGATAATAAAAAAAAATTGAAACAGCACAAGAAACAGCCTCATAATGATAGTGCTAACAAAATGGGTAGAAACACTCAACACCTAACCACATCATCATACCACCAATAATTAGCAATGGCAAACACTGGCTAACTCTTAGTTGAGACTTAGATACATGTTTCTAGTAAAGTGATATCTAAAAAAGTTTAATCAAAATAGCAAACTGGGGTTTTGGATATGGACTTTGGAAAGATGACTGTGTTCTGTTGGCAGCATTGAAGAGTGGCAGGGAGCCAGAAAGCCTCCAGCTGAAATTACTTGCCATCCTAGTGGTCCTGAGTTGTCAGCTGTCAGCTCTCAAGCTTATTCCTCATCTAGAAAAAGAGAACAATGGTCTGAATTCTTTCAGTTTCTCTCAGGCCAGAATTTTAAATTTTCTACTTGTTGCTTTGTAAATGAACACCCCACTCGAGTGAAATGCAAGTTGTTCACAGAGTCCAGTGCTATATTTCCTGCATGCTGTAGCATAGCCATCACAATTTGACGAAATGGCATCTAAATCAAATGAGAGTATTGACTTAAAATGTTATTGACTGACCAGCAACTAAATGGAGGGCATTAATAATTTGAATGTAAAATGCATCCATAACTTTGAGTATTTGAAAACTTGGTCCCCGGCTTGTGAGGCTGTACCAGAAGGCTATGATACATATAGGATACATCATGCTGGAGGAAGTGAGTCACTGGGGAGGGTTTTGATGCTGCCCTATTCCCTGTCCTAATGTTGTTTTGTGACTTGTAGACTCATTATGATCTGCCTGCATCCCACAACCCTGCTGCCATGCCTTTCCCACCATGATGGACCGTGCCATAAACTGAGTCAAAATTAAGTTTTCCTTCCCTAACCTGTTGCTTCTCAGAAAGCTGTCACAGCAGCAAGGAAAGTGACGAACTCAGCACTTAGGCCAAGTACTCATGTGGCTTGAGCTTATGTTCTCGTAGGAGAGAAATTATAAATCTCGGGAAATCAACTGACTCATGTAATAACTGTATACTTGTAATAACTGACCATAAGCACAGGCAAGCAAAGACTATACCTCTGCATTAATGTGCACCTTGTAAGTAATACCATGGATCCATTTCAACTACGTAGCTTCCAACGTGATCCACTGCAGTTAACGAGGGTTTGGTATACATGCTTTCATTGTGTGTTTTTCTATAAAGGCACAAATAACTTTTGCTCAATGCATTAATAGGCACTATCCAAAATGTAAAGAAATGCGTTATCATTTATTTTACCAAACAATTCAATCTGTGAAGACACCTGTGGTGGTTGGAATACGAATGGCCTCCATGGGCTCGAAGGTCTGAGTGCTTGATTAGTGGAAGGCTGGGGCCCATGCCTTGTTGTGGGGATGCGACACTAGGAGTGGACTTTGAGGTTTTAAAAGCCCACCGCTCTCAGTTTTCTCATTTTCCTGTGCTTCATCCTAACTAAGCGAGAAACATTCACCATGTAGAGTTCCATGTAGCCTTCATAATGATCTCACTACAGTGTACTTACAATCAAACAGAAAACATTAATGTTTACGCTTAGAAAGGAAAGCTAAATGGATAATGTCATCTACATTTCTGAAACAATAATCAAGGCATCAGTGAGATCGTGCAGTAGTAGATCTTAAATTACCAGAACCTATGTAAAGTTAAAAAGAAAGAACTAAGCCTATGGCCTCCAAATATACACTTTGGCACATATTCACCTCCCTGAGTAATAATAAGCAACTGTTTTACTTAAAAAGAAAGTAAAACCCAAAACTCTCAGAATATGCCATAAATTAAAATTGAGCCCACACGTAATGAAATTATAATCTTAATTCATTTTCATACATTTGATATTTATCCCAAGATTAGAGGGGAAGATACTCTGTTGGTTAAAGGAGAATTGAATGTTTTAATTTCTTACTTTTCAAATTATAAATGACTTAATGCAGTATGACTAAGCACCTCCCCATGTTTTAAGTCTGGGCAAGGCAATCTAGGAGGAGGAGCAGGGTCTCAAAAGCCTATAAAAGAGTCAGAGAAAGCCCCTGTTCCCGCTGTTATGAGTCCCACAAAAGGACCAAGCTACACAATTACAATGTATATTCAGAGTGCCTAGTGTGAGCAGGAAGGAAAATGGGGGAAAGGCTGTGGCTGGGATGTATAATAAATAGATGAATTGAAAAAATAAAAAGGAGTGACTTAATGCCTTAACACAACAGAAAGGCATGACTATCCCTTCCATTCCTTATTCACTAGATGTCTAATTATAAAGATATTAAAACATATGATTCACTAATGACTTCAAGAAAAATCAGAAATAGCAAGTTGAATGGCTTGGAGGATGAACAAAATGCAGCCATGAAAATGAGGCTGAGCAATCCCATTTGTAACAGCTACAATCAAATAAAATACTTAGGAACTAATTTCATCAATGTAGTAAAGTATCTATACAAAAATAACCTTAAAATAATGATAATTGTGTTTAAAGAAGACACAAAGAAAAAAATTGAATTTCCATTATTTGGAATAAGTAATAGTGTTAAAATGTCCATACTGTACAGAGCATTTATAAATCCATTATAGTCTGCAATAAACCAAAGATCCCACAACAATAAATCCATACGTACAAAAAAAATACTATTGGCAAAGTTATCTTGTGGAAGAAAGGTTGATGTCTTCACTAAATGCTGCCTACAGACCTGAATATGAAGATAAGCCAAATGAAACAACACCTAAACTTCATAGTGTATTTTATTTCACCCAGTATGTCCAGAATGTTATTTTAATAAATTGTCAACACAAAATTACTAAGATGTGTCACACATGTTAGCAACTAGTCTTTGCAACTCTGGAGGGCATGTTCTATTTTTAGCACTTCTCAATAAGTGTCTACTTCATTTCAGCTGTCATAGTCATGTGTGACCTGTGAGTGCCCTACTGGAGCAGAGTGAAGAGCAGAGGATTCAGAATGGTTTTCATTTCTTATAATGGGTTTCTCTTGCGTATCTTCTTTGTGTTTATCTATTAGCTATTTATTCGTCAAGCAGTACCTAACTAACTAAGTAAACAAATTACTTTAGTATTCCATTCATGAAGTTCATGGGCCATTGTAGTTATACATTATACACGCCTCTGTTTTCCATATCTTATGTACCTCTAGTGCCTAAAACATTCATCAACCCAGTATAGCTAGCTTTCAACCTATATAGTGAATTTTTAGCAAAACTTGTTGCTTCTAGTTAAATGAATCTGAAGACAAAGTTATGTACATTGTCCTTTTACTCTAGGCCAGCAAGGATAATTCCCTCTCTTTATCTGTCTGTCTGTCTGTCTGTCTGTCTGTCTGTCTTGAAACATTAAACCCAACCTTCATAAACAAAGTTGGATTCTAGTAGCTGGCATTTAAACAACAATTTATTATTGTTGGTGACCCACATAAGAGTGAGGTGGTGAAAGAAAATGCCAGGTGGCTGAGAAGGAAGATGGGAGAAATGAAATTAGAAGGGAAGGACCCATGTGGTAGGCTGACAAGTGCTGACATATTGCCTGACGCCACCATCTGGAACAGTTGCTTGGGACACAGCTCTTGTTCCATCTCTTTGAGAATGAATGGGCAGATGTACAATCAATTTGAATTCCTTGTCAGAGTATTCAGGAATGCATTGGTAATGAGCAGTACAGGTCACTGGATGACAGTTCCAGAATTGTTTTTGAGGTCACACAAATGAGAAGAACATTGCCCAAATTATCTGCCTATTTCTGTTATCATTTAAACTATGCTTGTTGCCTGCGCATCACAATAAACAATAACCACGGCTGTGCATTCCTCTAACACAATAGTGCATGCCACCAGGCACTCATTATATACACGATGCTGGTGATTATTATCAGACACAGAGAATAAAATGGACTACTGGTGGTGGTTTTGCTTTTTCTAATAATCAAGTTTTCATAATTATTTTCTTTTTACTGAGTAAAAAGAACCAGTTAATAGTTTTCAAAACCAGCCATTAAACATCATTCCATAGACTACTAAAATTGACAGGTCCTTCAAGGGTGTTCATCAAATCTTGGTTCCTGTGAAAAAAATAAATTGACTATTTTTTCATGCCATGTAGAAGTCAAAGAATTCCTTGGCTGTGGTAATGATGGGGTCTGGATCCTCCTCAAGAGCTGCTTAGACTTGAACAAGTCAGTTCTGCACTCTAAGCCTAAATTTTCTCAGTAAAACAGAGTTATGCAAATTAGCCTGTAATATTCTGATTATTAAATAACCAAAGTGATCCTTAAGTAGGTGCCAACTTCTTCATTTCAACCTAGGAGGAGGCTTCTTCTTTACAGTAAGGAATGGAGGTGGTAAATGGAAGAAAAACAATCACCGACTTATCTAAATATCTCAAGCTTGCTTTTTTTTTGTGGCTTGAAGAAAGAACTCTGAGCCAATACACAGAATTTGGGAGCAGCCTGTGAGTTATAATAGGCTTGCTAGGAAATGGCTTGAGTGCCAGGAACTCCAGATCAGGAGAAAATTTATGCAATTAGATCATTTGGCCTAAATGTGATTATGCATTTTAGTAATGAACAGTGTGATTCTGTAGGTAAAGCCAGAATCGCAGAGGGCAGACAGCAAGAGATTGTTTCATCTATTGCACATGCTCCACAGCCCTTTAGAAATGGAAATCATATATAATCATATATACACAATATGCACGCATTTTCTGTAGTGACTTGCTACAGCACGCCAACTGTTTGAGACAATTTACTCTGTGTGCAGTGCAGAGAGGATGCCGAAGAGCAAGCATAGGCACATAGCTGTAATTCCAGCCAGGAAGGCAAGCTTGGATGTCAGGAGACAAGAAAAAAAAGCAAAGATGTTAAAACAGGTAAGATAGAATGCCAACCATCATGCGGAGCATGCAACTTAGAAAAGCAAGAAAACTTCAGTGCTTGAGCTTCTAAATGAGTTAGTATTTTATGGAAAGAAAGCAGAAAAACCAGAGCCCTGGGCCACACAGCATGACACTAAGGCATCTGCTTTCAGTAAATTATTTATATAAAAAAATGAAATAAATTGTGCCCTACTGGTATCCGGAGGCTGTGATGATCGTATCTGGACAGGATCAGAATTTCATATATACACCAACGGCACCTTTGCTATTTAGAACTAACAATAGCAAAGAACTAACAGTAGTTTCTGATCCACAGCCTGGAGGCCTGGGATGCATGCGAGCCTGGAGCCTCTTTAGCCTTGGCTCTCTTGGAGGTCTCAGAGGAATTGTGGTACTGTCTTGTTGCTTGTCTGCTGGCCCTTGTACTGCTTTGGACTGTGAGGCACCCAGCTTTCTCTACCCACAACAACCATTGAAAGCACAGTGACAGGGAAGTGCGAGTGTCTGGGGAAAAAGTTTGCCCTGGAAGTTTATCCTCTAACCTTCTTGCTTCTCTCACCAGAGTCAATTCAAGACTTTCTTTTCTATAGGGTTTCTTGAATAGCTTTAGCAATTGTTGGAATGTGTATCTATTTCCCTGAGAGATGGCAACAGTAAATAGCTGTGACTCTGTGTGTGTGTGTGTGTGTGTGTGTGTGTGTGTCTGTGTCTGTGTGTCTGCACATGCTAATGTGCCTGCCGTCTGCAAACACTGTTTCCTTGACTGTGCAGACTTGGACCTTTTGGAGAAAGTGGGCAATCTAGACTCAGGGGCCAAGAGGACTTGCTCCCTGAGAAGAGCCTGACATCTGGACATGAGTCCTGTTCAGAGACCCCCTCAAGGGTGAAAAGGAAGGCCATGAGGGCCATAAACCAAAAGTATGCTTGACTTGGGAGTGCGTCAGGACCCAAAGACATTAGTATAGACTGCAGAGGAAAAGCATGCAGATGAGGCACAGGCTTGAACTGCTTAGAAAAGGGCACAGAGCAAGTACAATAGAAACATGTCATCTACAACAGCGACATCGTGTGGTGATAAGGAGTCACCACAGAACAGGTTTTGATCAAAACTCCCCTGGTCCCAGCACTGTGAATGAGGTCTCCAGGATTATACCACAACGGCTGGAGGAAGCATAAGGTCAGGCGCTCAGGCAGCTGTCCGCTAACAAGCAAACCGAACACTGCATTTACTAATCTTACTATTTTTTTAAGGAAATGACAAGACATGCGGTTTGGGTGTTTTGAATAAGAAAGAATCCTAATAACTTTGAGAATGAGATTTTTGATTTGTCATGCATTTTAATTCACAAATAATCAATTCCATAGGCACACTAATATGATCAGCATGTGAGCTTGAGGAAAACTGACAACTTTTCATCTGAGAGCTCTAGACATCCCAATAGGCTGTGTGGCTTGACTTTAAATCTCACTGCATTAAAGCAATAAACAGTGCTGAAGCTGAGTGTGCCCTGGTCTGGTCAATACATCCTGCACACCCAGGAAAAAGGAACCCTTCCCTGCTACTCTGAGAAGGCCCT
Organism: Ondatra zibethicus; assembly: GCA_004026605.1. NCBI lineage: Eukaryota > Metazoa > Chordata > Mammalia > Rodentia > Cricetidae > Ondatra > Ondatra zibethicus. The sequence goes on along the minus strand of PVIU01013024.1, from coordinate 27,099 downwards.
GTTTCTGAAGCTTGGTTTGTTTTGTGCCGCCACCTGCTGGCAAACATGAACCTTTAGTTAAATAAAGAAACTTGCACATCCATTCTTCCTGTGTGCTTCTTTTATATTTTTAGACTTTTAGAGGTTTTAAGAAAGATCACTACATATCTGAGATGTCAAAGAAGCTCGTTCTCATGGTAATATTTTATAGATTCACTGTAATATAAAGAACACAAGTGGCACAATCATGATTCCCATACCCCAGCCAGACATTCAGCTTTTATTATTATTTTATTTTATTACTTCAAATGATACCAATCCAAATTGCCACTCCCTCCCCTCCTCCCACTCCCCTCTCACTCCCTCCACACACCCTCCCTCCCACCTCCTCCTATTGTAAGAGAAAGCAATGCACCCTGCCCTGTGAAAAGGCCAAGGCCCTCCCTACTACATCTAGGTTGAGCAAGGTTTACATCCAAAGAGAATAGGATCCCAAAAAGCCAGTACATGCATTAGAGACAAATCCCAGTGCCACTGTCATTGGCCCCTCAGTCTGCCCCAACTGTCAACCACATTCAGAGGGACTAGTTTGATCCCATGCTCATTCACTCCCAGTCCAGTTGGAATTGGTGAGCTCCCATTAGCTCAGGCAAACTGTCTCAGTGAATGAACCCCTCATGGTCTTGACTTCCTTACCCATACTTTCACTCCTTCCACTCTTCAACTCAACATTCAGCTTTTAAAACCATAACACCTTGTCAACTGGTACTTCCACCTGAATCATATTGCCAAAAAATCATGCTATTTAATTTCCAATCAGTGGTAACATTATATTTGTCTCATATACATGATGTACAAGTATATCAATGTTATTTTGAACATTCTGTGACCTATGGAAAACGAGCTAATGCACTCAATCTGGAGTCCCCTTTTCTTTTGCTATTAAACGAGGTGACTTAAATGAAAGATTTCAGTGACATTTATACTTTATAACTTTCTGTGAATTCATACTTTTCAGACATACTTGGGCAATAGTTCACCCTGTGGAATATTCCTTTACATTGTATGAATATATGCCACTGTGATTGGATTAATAAAAAACTTATTGGCCAAAGATTAGGCAGGATTTTGGGGGTAGAAAGAGTTCTGGGAAGAAGGGGGGAGAAAGAGGAGATGACATGAGATTCAGAGTAATCAGGATGGAAAGAACATACATAAGATAAAAGAGCCTTGGAACACCACAAAGACTAATAGAAATGGGTTAATTTAAGTTATAAGAACTAAGCTAAAAACAAGCTTAAGCTATTGGCCAAGCATTTATAATTAATAGTAAGCTTCTTGGGGTTTTTGGGGGGAGCGGCTGGCAGTACAGAGCTGATTGGTGGTATAGATGGAAAATTCTGCCCACATCACCCACCAGTATCAGTCATTGATAATCACTTATCACTATAATCTTCATACACGTTATTAGGAATGTGCTCACCCATTCCAAAAAGCTCATCATTTTAATGAAACACAATTTGAAAGGGGATACATTTAACTAGATGTCAGATGACTTATTGAGGAAATTGTACTAGAAGCTGACTAGGACCTAACAGAGGATAACACACATCATAAATACTCTACTAAATTTGTTCACATTTACATGCACATAGACAGCACAGTCTTGCTCATGTTGAGGCATGTATCATGAACTCTTACATTAGCAGTCTGACAATTTATAAGCAAGAACATGCACTTCTGCCACTCAGCTACCTTAACACAAACACAGAACTTCACTTGTTTTTATTTTTCTGTATTTCTTGAATAATACTTGCATAAATTTGCATTTTTTGTTTTCTTTTTCATACAATCCTTAACAGAATTTGAAGTTTTACCTCAAATACTCAGATCGGGGTACGGGAGACTTTAAATCTAGTGGAGAGACACATTAAGAAATATCTGTTGATAAGAATTAAGACATCCTATGAAAATAAGGTCTCTGCATGTATCAGCATGTATTATATTCTAATATAATAAGAATAATAATAGCAAAATGAGGCATGATCTGACTCTATAATGCTTTGGGTGCCCGCCCTTCTATCACCAGACTACCTGTGTGCAAACTGCAACTCAACCACATTAATAATCTGACCTTTGGTTACAAGCCTCTTCAGAGAATGAGGGAGACAGCAGCAGAATTCACAACACCAGAGTACTGTGTGGAGTGTGTATCCAAATTTGTGTGTGTGTGGTGGCAAAACACCTTATTATATAACTCATTTTTGCTCCTTCCTATTTTCTGTGTCATTAATTTTTCTACAATAGGATTTTCCACAATGATAAAAAATGACACATTATTCCTTTAGAAGGAAATTAGATATATCTAAGCATTCTACCATCATAGTCACATTTAAAATAAATCATGATATGGAATACTTACAGTGTTACTGTTGAAGATTTACATATATATGTATACACATATGTGTGTGTGTATCTGAGGTCAAAGAATAAGCAAGCAAAGAGAGCAACCAAATTACCATTTGAAAATAATGAAAATATTAGTAGCAAATATTTTTCTTCAGTATTAACTGTTAAGTGTTTAAGAATAAAAGTACTTAATAATAGTACTTTATAAAAGAATCACAAATGAACCAGAATTAAGGGTTCTAATTACCAAAATATAATTTGAATATGTGATACTCAGTCTTGAATATAAGTTTGCTTGGACTGAGGAAGTCTAAGACATTTGTGAATCCCATCTCTTGGTGTGTCTGTGGTGCTCTCTTAGGAGTCATATGGATTACAAAGGCTCTGTCTTAATGGAAGGATTGGTCCCTTGTGACTCAAAATATGATGCCATTATTAGAATATGGCACAAGGGAAGAGGTGTTGCTTAACCGCAGGCCATAAAGTGGGTCACCAAGTGGATTAATGGGGTTCTTTGCTGCCATGAACTCTTCTTGTAATCCATTTCCTTCTGTATACCAACATGACATGCACTGCTCTGCTCTGCCACACCCTCTCTACTATGATAGACTGTGCCTTCCCCACTATAGTGGACAATGCCCTCTCCTCTGTAGTGGACTATGTCCTCTCCACTACCATGGGCTATGCCCTTTCCACTTTGATGTGCTATGTCCTCTCCACTATGATTGGCTATGCCCTCTCCAGTATAATAGGCTGACACCTCTGACACAGTGAACTCAAGCTAAGTAATTCCTGCCTTTAAAATATCATATTGGATATTTTGGACATAGCAACAAAAGTAATTATATAGCACATAACGTGAGGGATTTGTTAATTAGCTTGGTTTAGTCATTTACAACTTACTCATATAGTACAACATCAAACTGTATGCTATTGCATATGTAAATCTTATTTATTAGTTATATTTTCATAAATATGGGGAAAAGAAGAGTATTTTTAAAATGGAAATATTGTTGAAAAGCAGGATACAATAAGAAATAGCAAATCCCTGCTAAAAGACAATGGGGTAAGTAGGAATTCAGATGCCCAACCAACACTATAAAAAGACTTCTGGAGTCTCAGTCATAGAGAATGGTGTTGATGGTCCCTCGAAAATACCCACTACAAAAGAGACCATGAGACCATAGAGGGTTTTTAATGGTAGTAGCCAAGAGTGAGAAAAGAAGAGACTAAAATTACAGAATCTGATTTTTGTCATCTGGGTAAACAGAAGTCTAAGCAGCCAACACAAAGCTGGGAAGCAATAGAATACACTTTCCCAGTTCACAAGAATTCAAAGATTCCCCACCTCATTGGTAATTCATAAAGAAATCATATCGAAAATAATAAATCACTTCAAACTCCACCAAAGGGTCAGAAAGCCCTTTCCTGGTCCTACTTTCTCGTGTTCGTTGAACAACACACTGTCTTCCAACATATTCATCTTCTAGTGATAACTGGCCTAAATTGTAAAACTGGATCTGAGAGATTTAGGACTCGCAGTGAGCATGAACAGGCATAAGGGCATCATACCAGATATGAAGGGTCCAGAGGAAGTTACCACACTGAATGTAAGTTTTTAGCTCCCACCCACAAGAGACACTACGGAAACCTCCTTCCTTGTCTCTAACTTCCAGTAACCCGCAGGTCATTGCTCTACTTATGCCAACATAACTCAAATCTGTCTTTATCTTCAAGTGATCTCCTCTCATTGTTTGTGTATTTTGTTATAAGGCTATAACATGTTGGATTAAAAGTGTGTTCTACTCCAACATACACCCATATTAATTACACTGCATTGACTATGACCCTATTTGCAAATGAAGTGACATTCTGAGGTACTGAGAAGTTTGACCTACATTTTGGAGGGAGGGTCACAATTCAACTCATAACAAAGACATTCATATATGAAAAAAACAAAGAGAATCTGTTGCCACCAAGCTTAGACTAAAATAGTATCTAAAAAAATATCCATCTGCCCAAAGAAAATAAGTACAAACAAGGAACTGTTAGAACACAAGAAAGAAGAAAAATGTGAGAGGTAAAATCAGAGTAAAGGAAATAAACATTCACCTCCACAATTTTAAATTCCATATTACAGTTATATCACACTTTGTAATACTACTTACTACTTTTTCTACAACATGTGTAGAAAAACGCTTAAGGTTTATAAATGGTAGGAAACAGTGAAAGTACTTGGGCTAAATACTCTCCTCCAAATGGTAAAACGTTGGCATCAGTGGACTTTCAACCAATGTATATATCAGTCACTAAAATACTGTAGAAAATTATACCCTGAATTGTTCTAGATAAGATGGAATCTGAAAAAGTTTAAGTATCAGAAAATAAGGATATATAAAAACAAAACAAAAAAAGAAGATAGAAGATTGAAGCCTCAACACAATACATACATTAAATATAAATGAATTAAAAATACCAGGAAGATTGTCTGGTATAGTGCATTAAAGAAACAACAAAAGGCTGGCCATATGAAACTTATTTCAAATGTAGTCATGTAGTTACGTGAAAATTAAATGATAGAACTAGAAAAACTACATAAAGAATAACATAGAAAAATTAGTAGTGATTACATTATTACTAGAAATTGTACATATATGAACAAGAATTTTTTCCCTAGGCATTTATTTCAGGTAAGTAAAAATACATGTCTATATTATTAAAAAATGATTTAAAAATTTGAACTCATTGGTTTACTAATATGTTTTAATTAGTCAAAACCATAATATGGTACTTATATTAATAATAATGTATCCCTTTTATGGAATACAATTTGACAATACAAGGGAAAATATTATTGATGATTTTTAATAGAATATTGGAGGACAGTTTAAGGTTTAGCTATGGAGCTATAACTCTCCTTCAATTTTCTAATATATATAGATATATTGGAGATATATATATTTATATATAAAGAAGAGCCATCTACAGTGAAAGACAAGTGAACGAAAGGAATAAGGACCAAATAAACACAACAACATAGGGTTTAGATTTAGCATTACAAATATTGCATGGCTACAGCCATCACAAGATAATAATCTTTCCAAAAAATGAGCATGTCGCACGCTGTGGGTGTAAGTGAAGAGAATTTAGGCTACAACTTTCACTGCCACAAATCAACAAATAATGTTCAAATGCTTATAGAAGAAAGAAGAGGAATGGATGGAAGAAAGGCAGGAAGGAGGGAAGGAAGGAAGGAAGGAAGGAAGGAAGGAAGGAAGGAAGGAAGGAAGGAGGGAAGAAAAGAAGGAGAGGGAAGGAAGGAGGGAAGAAAAGAAGGATAGGAAGGAAGGAAGGAAGGAAAGAAGGAAGGAAGGAAGGAAGGCTGGAGGGAAGGTCCTCTTAACATTTTATAGTAAGCTCTGTAGAAATATCTTTCATCAAAGCTCTACACAGACAAAGGAAAAACTTACTAAATCCAACTATTCCTGTGCCTTTCCACTGAAAATGAAACACTGTCTTGCCTAAGAGTTTATTACTATGTAGGAAAGTGTTGATCTCATCTCAAAGCTGGTAGGGAATAGTCAGGGAAGAACTCAGGGCAAGAACTGATGCAGAGGCCATGGAGAAGTTTTGCTTGCTAATGGATTGTTTAACCTGCTTTATTGTACCATTCAGGATCATCTGACCATGGATAGTATTACCCATTGTGAATTGGATTTTCCCAAATCAATCACCAATTAGCAAATTGCCCCACAGATTTGCCCACAGGCCTAGTCAATGGAGCCATTTTCCTGATTATGAGTCCTTCTTCCCAGGTGGCTCTGTCTTGTGCTTTGTTGACATAAAAGCTAGCCAGGACAGACACTATCTTAAGATCCTCTCAAATGAAACAACAACAAAAACTTTCATGCTGAAAACAGTATTATAAAACCTAGAAGAAATATTTCCAATCTATTTTATTTTCCAAGACGTCAGCCTGCCTGACAAAGCCGCGGTTGCACAAGATTTTACTCTTCAAACTTGTTATAGTGACAGTCTTGGAATTTGTAAAAACATATATGTTGATGTAAAAGAAAGAAAAAACAAACAAACAAAAAAAGAAAACAAAAACACTCAAAAGTCCAACCATAACTTTCACCCACATTCATAGGGTCTAGGGGCCACTGGCAGTGGCACCAGGATTTATCCCTACTACTTGAACTGGCTTTTTGGGAACCTGTTCTCTTTGGATGGATACCTTGTTCAGTCTAGATATGGTAGGGCAGGCCTTGGACCTTACTAAAAGCAATGTGCCTTACCCTCTCTGAGGAATAGGGAAGTGTGGTGGGGAAGGAGGAGGGAATGGGACGAGGGGAGGGAGTGGGAGCTGGAATCGGTATGTAAAATGAAAAATAAGACAGTTTGTTTTCTTTATTTTATATAAAGAAGTACAACCATGAAGTCAAATGCCTTTTTCTCCAAAGAAGCATTTTCATTTGCATCAACCTAATGAAAATTCAATGCCAGCAAGGCAGTGTGATGGCTGACGCTCAACAATCTCAGTGTCTGGCTCCTGTGCAGTGTTTTCACTGATGACACCCTGCATTGATTCTGTATCTTCTTTATGAGAATTAATTGATTATACTGTCTATGATTAATGCTATGTTGACATTAATTTAATTTTCCAAACTTAATGACCAGCTGATATTGCTTGCATCCAAATATCTGTTAAGCTAAATTTGTTGACATCAAGCAAAAGTGAAATTATCCTTCAATTGTGAAAATATACAGGGCACATCTTCGCCTCCACAAGTCCCTCCCAGAGAATTGTGGCTGAAAGTTTATGGATGACAGTAAAGAAGACTTGGTCCAGTGACTCTAGACTGCTAGTTTTCAGTTCTTAGTGTAAATCAGACTCGCCTAGAGTGTCTCAAGATAAAGTCACATGAGTTGAAATTTTATCATCTTAGAACAGCTTTATTAAGATACATCAAACCACCAACTCAACTAATTAAAATGTTCAAATCAATTTTAGGATTTTTTTATTACCTCTTTAAAAGTCCTCCAAGTTATCACCCTCTACTTTCCCTCCGCAGATCCCGACAGAACCACTGATCTACTGTTTCTGTTAGTTTTCCTGTTCTAGATGTGTGGTGTAAGTGAAATTACACAATACGTAATGTTTTGTTTGGCTTCTTTTACTTAGAACAAACTTCATGCATGTTCCAAAACACTACTACCCAGTTCATTTGTGATGTTCCCTTACAGCCACACACTACGTCTCATTGAACTTTTCATCAGTTTGTGGATAGTGAGCTATTTCTGCTTTGGAGCTATGGTGACTGATGCTATCAATCTTTCATATTCAAGTTTTTATACATGTGTTTCATTACTCTTGATGCAATATATCCAAGATTAGACTCTCTGAATCATATGATAATGCTGTGGAAAATCATATCTTAGAGGTAAAATTGAAAAGTCAATGCTTTTGACATATACGTGTTGATTTTCATATCACATTTTCTTGCTTGTTACAGCAGATATAGTCTTGTTATCCACTGCTTCCAAACCATCTCTAGAGAGCAAACCTTCCCAAATAACTAATAACAGCTTCAAAAGAGATGCTGACTACTGCTACAAAACACATCCTGGACTATTTTCTCTTGCCATATCATTCCAGTTTGCCAAACAAAATTCAACAAAAGCAGCCAGGTGGTGATGGCACACTCCTGTAATCCCAGCACTCATGAGGCAGAGGCAGGCAGATCTCTGTGAGTTCGAGGCCAGCCTGGTCTACAAGAGTTAGTTTCAGGATAGGCTCCAAAGCTACAGAGAAACTCTGTCTTGAAAACCAAAAAAAAAAAAGTCAACAAAAGGATGTTTTCTCCATGATGCTTGAGCTTCCCCATTAGCTAGCTGCTTTCTCATGCATGCCCACATGGGGATCAAATGCACTACCCATTCTAAATTGAGGCCTTAAATTTTCTTCATCATTTATTTCTAATAACAGGTTTGTTGAAGTATTATCCCATTTTTTTCAGGCTAAAAACTGAGGTTCTAAATGTTTAATTTGCACATGGTCTTGAAACAGAACAAACCAAGATGTGCATCTAATTCTATTGATTGTCAATTTCTAGTCTTCTCATTGATTTTCTTCACTTCTCATGATAACACTTCTCCTGTACCCGAAACCATATTGAACAAGTCATGTTCTTTAAAAATCTAGAAACAAGCCTGGCTTTGTATCTACCATTAACCATTTTTATTTATGTGTTATAATTTCAGGCATTAATTCTCATTGTGTCACTTTGATTAGCACAGAGCATATAAATACATTTCTGTCCTCCAAAGCAGACACATTGATGCAGGAACCAGATGCTAACCAACCCCAGAAATAAAAGCAGAAACAGATACTGATAAAAAATGTTGCATGCAAAGTGTCCTTTAGGATAATTTTATTCATCTTTCAGTGTGGAACAATATTTCTGTTTGAAACTGTCCCTTCTATAAACCATGAGCATCTAGGAAGGAACTACCAGCCATAAGAACCCACATCTATCCAGAGTAATGATCCTATCAGACTGATTGTTCACTGTGAACCACCCATCTTACCATAGTGGAAGAACAAAGACTAAAAGAACCTTATACCAGAGTCAGATATGATAGCAAGTTGTCTGCTGCCAAGGAAAGGCCGGTTTGTGTTGTGGGACATTCTAGCAGGACGTCTCGGTTGAGCATAGCAAGGTATAATACTCCTTCACAGGATGCCTCCAACATGAGTCAATATAGTGCTTGACAAAATCACCCAGGTATCCTAACAGTAGCCATCTCCAGTATCGCCTTTCCTGACCCCTGCTCCATCAGAGAAGAGATGAATCTGCATCTCATGGCATCCATGTTTTGGTCTTTGGCCAATGTGAGCTTATATCCTTCTTGAAACAAATTAAAGATATAGTAATTATTTTTTAGTAGAACCACACATGTTCTGGGGATCCCTATTTCTTTTCAGCAAGCAGAACTGAGGGGGCGGTCAAGAAATACCTATGGCCACAGTCTTCCTCCACTTTCCCAAAAGAAGAATCTGGCTACAAAGAGAATCAGGCCATATTAAGAAGCCAAGCCTGAGACTGACTTCTGGCAAGTCACAGCTGCCTCCAAGGCCAAGAGTATTCCTGTAATATCTGCTTATAAATGACAATGATGCATTTATTACTATTTAAAGAATATGCAGGATTCTGTAACTTTTAATTAACAGTACCCCAACTTAACTTGTCTATAGCTTCAGGCCAAAACTAGTCAGGAGGTGAGATAGCAAAAATAATAGGACACAGTTCAAAGGCTTTACCAGCCTCTATCTTATATTTCACATCTAAGCATAACGTTTATGATGTCTAGCTCAGAATTCCAGATGAGAAAAGGAACTCATGAACTGAGTGATTCAAGTCCCCCCCCCCACTGCTCAGTAGCTGTCCTTTCCTTCACTTACTCAGTCCCCCATCATCCTTGAGGCGAAAGGACATGACATACTCATTTTTACTGTACCAGCACACAACAATGCCTCTAAGGTTTGATGGCCATTCATGGCATCAATGATGGATTGAGTAAGTCAGGTGGAGAAGAGGCCCAGAGTGTAAATGTTCTAATCATGAGGGACAGGCAAGGGAGCCAAGGCCTTACTGTGACTCTGAACTCAGAGACAGAATTAAGATAGACCTATTTCATATTCACCGAAAGAGGGATAAGCACGCCATGCTTTGGCTGCACACAAACTCAGTGACAGACACAGCAACAGGCAGCAGACACTGGATTACTTCCTCCATCTCCATGCTTTGCCATTTATCTACAGACAACATTCAGCCCAAAGCAGAACACAGCATTGATTTGAGGAATCTAATAGTAACATCAATTCATCACTGTCTCTTCCCTATTTTCTTTTTGAACTTTACAAATTAACTGTCACATGCACTAACCTTTTCAGCTGAGAAGCTGCACCAGCTGTTAACAGATTCAGCCCTAAGAGACCCCAGAGGACTCAATTTCAGCCAAAGTGACAAGAAGCCACTTTCAAATGTTCAGCATTAGAAAGATAAATAAAGAAAACCAAATTGTGGTAACGTCCTCCACACAAGTGGGTTGTATCACTGGGTGTTATAAAAGCTTACTAACATAAACATCTACATCCATTTCAAAGCATCTCATATAATTAAACCAAATTAGTTGTATGCCCTTTTACTGAATCGAAGTATAAAACACAGAAGGGGACTCCATCATACCTATGTATGTGTGTGTGTACACAAGTATGTGTGTTTTGATTCATTTTGTATAAGAAAAGCAATCTGTTTAGTCTATAACATTTTATGTATAGTAAAATGGTCATTACCCTGCATGCGATTGGATAACTCAAATCAATAGTAAGTAGCTATGTTTTGTAGTGCTTTATAATCCTACAAAACATTTGAAGAGTTTACAGAGATGGCTCAGCAGCTGAGCATGCCTACTGCTCTTGCAGAAGACCTGAGATCAGTTCCAGGTGCCTACTCAAAGGCTCACAATTCTCTGTTCCTTCAGTTCCAGGGTATTGGATATCCTTTCTACCTTCTGTGGACTCCTTCATGTGTGTGATATACATAAACCCAAGCAGATACAGTTGGGCGCCAATTTGTTGTATGGAGAATGGGCTATGTTCTGCCGCCCAGCTCCCGGCCGTGGGCCTGGTTTTGGTCCCAGCTAGCTTATACCCGAAATAATTACACAGAAACTGCATTCATTTAAACTCTGCCTGGCCCATTAGTTCTAGCCTTTTCTTGGCCAACTCTTACATCTTGATTCAGCCCATTCTAATAATCTGTATTCACCACGAGGATGTGGCTTACTGGCATGAGTCTAACCAATGTCCATCTTAGGCCAGAGAAGCATGGCATCTGCCACACTTCCCTTCTCCCCAGCATTCTGTTATGTCTACTCTGCCCACCTAAGGGCTGCCCTATCAAAAGGCCAAGGCAGTCTCTTTATTTAACCAATGAAAGCAACAGAAATACAGAAGGGCCTCCTACACCACATATATACCTAAAATAATAAAACTAAAAGACTGCACACAAACACAGTGTTTCTCATAGGCAGCTTAAAGACTTTGGACAAAGAGGGCCACCCACTTGCCTGCTTATATATGCAAAAATCAAAACCTGGCTTCAGTACATGAGCTATTTGTTTGCTGACCTGGAAAATGATGCCAGCCTGGAACTCAGGTGAGTAACTTAGCGATCAGTGATGCTGAGCCAGACTGGGCTACACACCCAGTTGTACTACTTTTGCATCATTGACTGCTCTCTGCACTTTGAGTTCCTTACCTATAAAATTTGGGTAACACTACCATCTCTTTGGAACAATTAGATGAGCAATACTTACCATGTAACCGTTCTCAGTAAGTTTTCCCTATACCTGCAACTATATTTCACACTGTCCCAGTGTACTTCATGAGCATGACCATTTATTTTTCAAGTAGTTTGTAGGTGCAGGAGAATTTTAAAACAAAACTCTAGGAGTAGCAGCACACAAACATATAAGACCAGCACTCAAAAGACAGAGGCAAGAAGATTGTAAGTTTAAAGCCAGACTGGACTCCATAGAAAATTCTGGATGAGCCTGTGCTACCAAGCAAGGTTCTGTCACCAAAACACAAAAACAAAAGAAAAATAAATAGTTAAAACTTGATTTCCATATTATTACCATGTTAATTTGGGTGAGTTACCAAAAACCACTGAGCTCCTTGCCCTGAAAATAAAACAGAAATCAGAATCACTTTTACCTATGGATGCTATATCCATTAAATAAGATAACTCCTCTAACTATGTGCCTTGTGCTAGACAGACATAAGCACATTGTAATGACTAACCTCCAAGGCACACATGTACGCAATGTTTCTGCAGTGGGAACTCTGGTCTGCTGCGAAAGGAACTCTGGGTCATATAGTATCATTCTTATGATTTCAAAAGGGTAGGTGGCAAAGTAAGTTCTCTGAAGCCACCCCAACCCAGGCCCCATTGTATTCCCTTTACAGTGTGGCTGACTTGGGTACATGAGAGCTCGTGGAGAGACTTTGTATGGTGCAGAACATGGGAAGAGGGAACAATTATTCACTAGGTGTGAGGGCTCACAGATGCAAACCCGTTTCCCCTTGACTGGAGGTCTGCGAGTTGAGTTTATCTTTGCTCTTTCGAAGCTGTTGACAACAGGTGTGGCTACAATAAGATATCCTGACTCGGTGGGGTTCATTAGTTTTTCAGATATAGAGGTGGATTTGCTCCACCTGATCCAAAGGCCAGAGAATTCAAGTCTATTCTGATATCATGTTAATGAAGTCTGTTGCCCCCCCCTTCTGGACTAAAGTATATAAACAAACACGGACAGATTCACTATTCACTGAATTTCCCTACCAATGCTGTTCTGTGTTTCTGTATCTTATTTCTCTCATGGCACTGTTCCTTTTGCTTAATAAGTCTAATCCTCATGCTCCTACCATGGAACATATGAGTTTTGTCGAGACTGGTCTTCAATAGATAGCGTCCAATGTGGGGCTTTCAACAACTAGACAGCAGGGTGGGTTAAAACAATCGTGGCTACAAAATTCTGAAGGAGGAATGGAGCCTCTGCAGAATGAATAACATTAGCAAGGCCACTGGTGATAATAAAGAGGACGCTAAGAACGTTTCTCAAATGACTGCTAAGGCTACATTCTGTTCTAAGAGCATAATGGTTTTTACATCTAGATATTTTAATCATTCTCATGGATCAAGACATGGGGAGAATGCAGCTTCCACTAGCTGAAGAGTGACAGCGCTGGAATTGTGAACTTCAAGCCAAAGCCACAGCTGCAAACCTGATATCATGTTTCCATTCCACACTGTTGTTAAAGCTTGGGAGCAACACAGTTCAAAGAGAAACCATCTCTCCGTACCAGAACTGGTGGACCACAACCAATTAGACACTGGGATGCTAGACTTTGGTGAGGCTACTGAGGCATGGGTGCTGGGAACATAAGCCACTTGGACGTTGTGTTTTCACAGGGTCTGATGTGGAAACTCGCTGAAGAAAGGCAAGTGAGAATGATGTGAGGCAGGACCTCCAGAGTTTAGGCAGCCGTCTCCCACAGAGCCCGTAAATAAGCACAAGCAAACCTGAGAACCCGCAGGAACTATGAATAATATGTCCTTTCAAGTGACAAAGACAGTGTGAGTAATGACGAGCTGTCTCCAAGTAGTGGCATGGCAGGTGTTGAGCACAACACACAGACTGTCATGGGGCAGCGACGTGGCCACTAACAGTCCTCATGCGGGCTACAAGCCTCTACCAGCCGCATAACCCTTAGCGTTTGTTGTTTGTTTGTTTGTTCGGGGAATGCTTGTTTTGTTTCATTGTTTGGGTTTTGTTTTGTTGTTTGAGTCAGGGTTTCTCTATGAGTAGTCTTGGCTGTCCTGAAACTTATTCTGTAGACCAGGCTGGCCTCAAACTCATAAAGATCCGCCTGCCTCTGTATCCAAAGTGCTGGTATTAAAGGCGTGCGCCACCACTGCTTGACCCTTTTGATGTTTACATTTAATCTCAGGGCAAATAATCTCGGCAGAAGTCTGGAAGGACAACCTCTGACTGGGCCTGGAATTTTTTTCAGATAATTTACCTCTGCTCTGGGCGGGGGGGGGGGGCAGTAGATAACAAAGAAGAAAAAAAACAATCCACAGATCGGAGAGTTGGTCCTTTGAAAGATTTCAAAGGGAAATTAAATATAATTATCAGAAGATACCACTTGGCCTGGTTAATTCTGTCACAATCAGGATATCTCCACCCAACTGCTAGTGAATCACAGTAGACATTCCAAACCTAGGGGTAATCTGGGGGTGGCGGTGGAGGCCTGAAGTACCAGCATTTGGGAGACTGAGGCAAGAGGATCCTTGGGGCTTGGTGGCCAGCCAGACTAGCCTACAGTGAGTTCCAGGCCTATGAGAAACCCTGTCTTGAAAAACAAAGTGGACTGACTATAAGTGAGGAGAGATTTCCATGTGTACCTGCGCATACATGCTCGTTCCCCCACACACAGAGACACAGACACAGACACACACACACACACACACACACACACACACACACACACTCAAACACAGGTCACCACTAACTGAGCCCTTTCCAGGACGACCTGTATGAGCTCCTAGCATATTATCAACGGCCATTTAAAGTGGATATGGTCAAATTTCTACTCCTATTAAAAAAAAGTAATTTATCCAAGACTGGGGACTTGAAGCGTTCGTTGTATTGCTTCCAGACACATTGCTACTAAATATTTCAGTGCACACTCACAGGGCTACAGTTCAGAGGTCACCCCTAAACTCTGAGAGAAGAATCACAAAATGTGACTGACTGCCCAGAGCAAAAATGACTGGCTATGCCAGATCTATGGAGAAAGGTTTCAGAGAATAAAATAAAAAAAAAAAAAATCTTCAAACGCAGTATTTCCAAACAGAAAGCTCACCAGATACACCTTGAATTGAATGCATTCTCATTTCCTTTGAAAATACTTTACACTTTCAATGTTGGCTTAAAATTAGGTCTATTATAATGAAAATATTTTATTTTGGATAACCACTTGTCATAAGAAATATCAGAAGAACCACTTCTATGGACCATACAAACTTTGAGTTCTGTACTTGTCTTCTGAAATTTGAACACTAGATGGCGGAAGTTGCACACAGATTTTGCAGCAGGTTGGCAAACTGGTCACCATGTCAACAGTTTTGCGGCACAAAAATCTAAATCCTAAATTTCTTCCTCATTATTCGGGATATCAAGTGAACCACACAGGTACGTAAATTTGCAATTATATAAGTCTTTACCTTTGTCTGTGTTAGGATCTTATTAGTTTTCTTTTTTAGTTCACATGTTGTTTTCTGATATCATAGAAATACTTCTACACCAAGTTTCCTATAAACAACATCAACTAAATTCTATTTATTTGTGTGTGGACAGTGTTAAGTTGGGAGCATAGCTCCCAGCCCCCAGGCCTGAGAGTTGTATTCCTAACAGATAGATATTTTTATTCTAAAACTAAGGAGCTAGATTTGTGTCTGCTTATCCAAAACCTAGAGACAGGGTCTCTTTATAGAAGCTTCCTGCTATTCCTTCTCATTTAATATTACTTCTAAGGCAATCTACCCAATAGTTGCCAGTTTAACAACTACTTGTAAAATTGAATAATGTGTTCAGTTTGTATTTTGTTTTAAATAACTTGTTTTGAAAGGAAGTTCAGAACTGAAATTTGGTTGGTTTCTCCACAGTGTTGGTCTCATTCACCTGACACAGGGAAAAAAATGGGGAACATCACAGTGGTTTTGAAGTGGCCAGGAAAGCCACCATGGTGTGTCATGTCACAGAAAGGCTCCAGGTAAACCTACCATGTGGATGAACAAATGAAAGGAGTCCTGGAAAAATCCAAGTACAGCCTGGGCGTGGGCTAAATTTAAGCCATGGGGAGAGAGGATGATTGGCCAGAAGAAAACCTGAAAATAACCCCCAGCACACCCAGGCATCCTGCTAATTTAAGGGGAAATGACCCCTAGGCATTGCCATCCACCAAGGTGTAGACAAGCTCTAGATCACCTACAGGACACTTAAGGATTGTAAGCATATTCACTGATGCCACAAATACTTACAAGCACCCTCTTAAAAAAAATCTACTTTCACACACTTCATCTAGTTTTATGGCATTTTATGGAGCACACTCAAATTTTATATACACTAAAAAAGAAAAAGTTTGAGATAATTCAGAAGTGGAGTTTATTTCACCAAAATCTCACATTAAAATCATTTATGTTCCTTTGCTTAACATAAAATAAATTATCAAATTATCAAACCAGATTTTTCTTATTTTTCTTGAATAGGTTTGCATATTATATAATTATTTTCCTCCTTTCAACCCTCCCCATAGTACCTGCCCACCACTCCCTCTCAGATTTATGGCTTCTTTTTCTTTGTTGCTGATGAATATATACAAAATACACAAATAAAGCCTGCTGAATCCGTTTAGTGTTGCTTGTTAATGAATTATTGTCACTTGTGCATGAACTATAAAACATATAAAGGAAAGAACAACTTTAGTGGCCAGAAGAGGGCATGATCCTCAAGCTTAAAAGTTCTACAATTTCACTGACAAGGCTCCCTTCGAGTCAATGTTCCAATGTAACCCAGTTTCATTCTTGAAGATAATCTTCAGGAGAACCCCGACTCTATCAGTAAAGAGTGGGCTAACTATACTTCAAAATAGCATTCTGACAGCCATTCTGTAAGGACTCAGTATTGGCCATTTACAACTTAAATGCCTACCTCTGGCATTCTTCCAGTGCAATATACTGGTCCCTTAATTTGCTGCCTGTGCCTCAAGTATCTCATGAAGATGACTGTTTGTCTTGGTGTCTTACTTTCAGTTGTTGTATTAGAATCCTGTAGACCACTCTACCCAGCCTTCCTCATGCTGCAACCCTCTGACACAGTTCCTCATGTTGTGGTGACCCTCAATCATAATATTATTTTCATCATTACTTCATAACTATAATTTTGTTGCTGTTATGAATCATAATGTAAATATCTGAGTTTTCTGGTGGTCCTAGGTGGCCCCCGTGAAAGGGTCATTCGACTCCCAAAGGGGACATGACACATAGGTTGAGAACTGCTGCAAAGGACCATGGAGTCTTAAAAGTAAGGCTGGCCTTTGAAATCAGAGCAAACAGTTTAGACTTGTGAAAGCCCTCTTATGGACTGTAGACTGTTGATTCCTGCTGTGCCCCCATGTGGCAGAAGGGACAAGGTAGTTCCTTGTGGTCTCCTTCATAAAGAGTCATTTACAGTTATGATTGACTTCAACTTCAGTGTAAGCTCCTCCCAAAGGCTCCATTTCCCACTAGCCTCACATTGGGAATTAGAATTCCAATATATGGATAAGTATTCCATATATAGCATGTGTTTACTGGGAAGTAGAGGTTTAAGAAGAGCAAAGAGACAAAGAATGGGAAGGTATAGATATCCCCTTTAGTAATGAGCTTATTTCAGAAAACAGGAAACGGGATGAGCATCTTGTTGATACATCAGCTGCAGAATGGAACACCCAGCCCTTACTCCACCAGGTTGAAGGGAGCTGCTTTTACTGCTACCTGTAAGACTTTGGCTAAGCTGCACAGTGTGTAACTCATCTTTCCTTTCCTGAACAGTTCAAATTTCACACTAACAAAGACCTCACAGGCATCCATTCTGCTGGTACCCTTCCTACTTTCTCAAGGTGCTTGCATTCCGACTTTGGGGTCTACTTTTGTTTACAGTGCCATTTTCACTGATTTTGTTTTGCTCATTAGACACTAGACTTGAGATTCACAAGCACATGAGACTTGTCTATTTTCTTTTCTGTCTTTTCCCCATCATACCCCTGATGAGTTTCATAAACACCAAACCTTGAGAGCTGTTAAGGGACATTCTTCTAAATGATAAAATCTGAGAGAGATTTTGAGAGTCCTTTGGCTCAGGTTCAACAAATGAGGGAAGGAAGGCCTTGACTTCACTGCTGAGGCAGGAATATTACATTTTTGATACACAAATACCAGTGAAACTGGCCAGTGGTAATGTGCAATCTCCATGCTTGTCAAACCTTTTAAAATAACTAAGCTTAAAATGGGTTTCTGGGAGAAAATATCTACACTAAATATAAATAGAAATTGATCAATGCATTCTTCTGTAGGTAATATTCTGGAACAAATTCATTGGTATCCTCCAGGTATGACCTTTAATAACAGGAAAAAATAAGATGCACACCTTATAACTCAAGAGCCAAAGACTGGAAAAGAATAAAACAAGTATTACCTGAATTCATCCTAGGTTTGGATATATTTTATTCTGTTTAATCAATCAAAGTCACTCTATACAATTTAGTCTCCAGGCCTGAGCCCAACCTCACATGGGACAGAAATGTTAGAACATAGCATAAATTGGAACACATCAGAGTTTGCTTAAATATATTAAGTATCAAAATCACATACTCATGAGCAACTTGATGTATCATGAAAATTTGTGTGTGTGTGTCTGTGTGTATGTGTCTGTGTGTGTGTGTGTGTGTGTGTGTTGTGCAGGTATATTTGCCTATGTGTACATGGAGATGAGAGGAAGATTTTGACTATTCCCCCCTGCCCTGTCATTGTCTTATTCTCTTTGGAAAGGATCTCTCACCACACCTGGCGCTAGAGCTGGGCCACCCATAAGCAAGCTCCAGCTGCCTTCTGCCATCCACATATCCACAGCACAGGATGACAGTGGAGTATGACAATATCTGGATTTTGACATAGGTTCTAGGGATTTGAACTCAGTTCTTCATGCCTATGTATCAAGTACTGGTGAAGGAGGCCCTTCTGTATTTGTGTTGCTTTCATTGGTTAATAAAAAAAACTGCTTTGGGCCTGGTGATAGGGTAGGTGGGAAGACAGAACTGAATGCTGGGAGGAAGAATGCAGAGTGAGAGAGAGAGATGCCATGAATCTCCTGTCTGAGACTGACGCTGGTTAGGGAAGCTGGTTAGGGTCTTTCCCGGAAAGCCACGACCTCGTGGTGAACAAGGATTGGTAGAAATGGGTTAGATCAGGATGTGAGAGTTGGCCAAGAAGAGGCTAGATATAATGGGCTAGGCAGTAGTTTAATTAATACAATTTCCGTGTGGTTATTTTGGGTGTAAGCTAGCCTGGACCAAAAGCAGGCCCTCTCTCTTACAACAGAGTACTATTATATGCTGAACCATCTTTCCAGGCCTGAAATGAATTTCTTAAAGGAATCTGGATAGAACCAGGCACATAGGGATAGTAACTGAATTTTCATTTGCATATTTTCATCACAGGATGAACTTATCCACAGGCAACCCCATTGCAAACTCGGGAATAGACTGTAAATATTGAGAATACGGGGTGGTATCTTCAGAGGAGTACTGCCATCATAGAATATGAGAAAAGACCACAGAATACAATGAGAGAGCACCACAGAATACAATATTCTTTCATAAATCCAATTATTGAGAACAAAGTTCCTGTTGTTTCTGAAAAAAACAATAAAGATCATGTAAAATTAATTTACATGATGAACTCTCTGGGAAGGGTTCTCCATCATCTCTCCTATCATTGTGTATGATAACAAAGGGACCAAATAATAAGACAAAATTGTACAATGTGTAGATGTGGAGCTTATTACAGAAGGAACATTTACATATTCCCCACTCAAGTGCATCAAATATGTTTTGTAGCTGCAATTCTCACAGCCATTTCCTGTTCCTTTAAGATGGTTCATGTGGTGGTTTGGATTAGATGTCCCCCATAAGTCTCAGGCATTTGAAGACTTTGTCCACAGTTAGTGACACTATTTTGAAAGCTTAGGTGTGGTTCTAATGGAGAAAGTATGTCACTGGGGTAAGAGCTTCAAGTCATTCCAAGTAAATCTTCCTCTTCCTGTTTGTGGTTCAAGATGTGAGCTTTCGACTGCTCCAGCAGCCATGCCTTCCTGCCTTCTGCTGCCACCCTCCCCTGTCATGGTGAACTCCAGTCCTTTGGGAGGGCACACCCAAATAAACTCTTTTCTAAGTTGTTTGGTCATGGAGTTTTGTCAAAGCATGTAAAAGTAACTAATACGGTGTATTTAAATGTGTAAAATGTATATGCATATGCCATACACACACATAAGCTTCCAATGGTACAATATTGAGTACATACTTGCATATATACCCCTGAATGAGATCTATATGTACTAAGAGATTTGGACATAGCTATTGAATATACTGAAAATTGGAACTAAAACTCAGGGGGTTATTCTTTTAAGGTATCATCCAAAAAATGAGATCAAGAAAACAGTCTTGGGAATTTTGGAAGCAAAATTTAGTTTGCAAATAAAGAAAAGCTGACAATCAACAGCTACTAAAATATTATGAGTTATAGAAGATTTCAGCTTCCTGCTTTCAAATTCCTCAGAAATTGCTTAAATGTACTCACTGCCAAATGCCTCAAATGCATAGAAAACAAACAAACCATGATGGACAAAGGTTACCTTTCTCTATACTATTTCATTCTTTATCCTCCAAGTACCAAAGCTCATACTCGTCAGCTGACACTACTGACACTTTGAATGTGTTCCCTTTGAAAAGAACAATCAAAGAGCAAAGTCATGAAAGCGTTCTGTAAAAAAGGAACAACAGCAGTGTCTTCACTAGCAATGAGTGTACTAGTTGGTGTCTTCACTAGCACTGAGTGTACTAGTTGGTGTCTTCACTAGCAATGAATGTACTAGTTGGTGTCTTCACTAGCAATGAGTGTACTAGTTGGCAAGAATCAATTTCTACATAATCAAATTTTTACACCTCTTAGAAGAAGAGATGGAAACATATTTTTTTAAATAAGGTTAAAGACTACTAACAGTATTGCATCTAGCAATTTGATCTAGCAGTACTTTTTCCCATAACTTATAAAATCCCATTCCAAAGATATTTCATTGCATTATCAAGAATTTTTAATTACTTGACTGTGAACTGACATTTTGATCGGTAGGGAATTGATTTCATGGAACAGTCCCTCCAGAAAAATAGAAAACTGTCTATATTTTCATCCACTATATTTTTGGCATGTAAGGCAAGAGTAGCTCATTTGGTGCTAAAGATAAGCCATTTGTAATATTAATAAGTGATAGTTGCAGAATTCTCACTAGTTGCTCTGCTAGATGCTTTTGACAAACAACATTTGTTAGTAGGAATAATTCAATGATGGAATCACTGGTTCTGTTCTACCTTTATAGGTGGACTAACCAGAGTTCAGAGGTTCCTCAGGGTCTTGGTGCTGGTCCACAGCAAAGCCAGGAATCTAATTTAAGGATAGGTAACTCCAAACACCATTCTCTTACACTTTCTGTATTAAGTCGTAACAAGGGATTTCTCCAAGTACTTATTATAGCTTGCACTTTTTCATATTTTTAAAAATATTTTTGATATTATAGCTTTACTATTTGGGTTTTAAAAAGTCTTTGACATTGATATTAGTTTAATGAATTGAAAGAACTAAAAGAAACATGATACCAAGTGCTGGTGGAAAGTAGAGGCTGTATGACTGGCTCTCTCTTCCTAAGCAGGAGAACCTTCGGCTTTAATACATTTCTAGAAAATAGCAAATGTTAGATATTTGTGGTAGGTTCAAATGAAGGAGGTTGAAAACTAGATACTGTACAACAAGCAGTTCAAACCTTCAGCTTCGGGCCTTTGGAAGATCACCAAATAACAACTTCTGAACATGGGAATTCTAGTGATTATTATTTTTTTGCCAGAATTATCAAACATACAGCAAAAGTAAATCCACCATACACACACTATCTCTGTACCGGAAGTCAACCTACAAAGGCAAATCTGCCTTTTTAAATACATTCCATTAGAGCTTAGATCTACCTCTGCATTTGCATACTATCTATGGTTAAGCTTGTCCTTCAGTATAGTTTAACAGTTTTCATGCAAATTATGTGATCACAAATTTTAAAATGTTCATCATATAGCTCACTACATGAAAAATAATGCTGATTTTAGATCTGAATTACATTGTACAAATGTTATCTTAGTTAGGTTTTCTATTGCTCTGATAAACCACCATGACAAACAGCAACTTGGGGAGGCAAAAATGTGTTATATTTTACAGTCTATCACTTAGAGAAGTCAGGACAGGAACTCAACTCAGGAACTAAAGAAGAAGCAGAAGAATCCTGCTTACTAGTTTGCCCTCCACAGCTTGTGAAACCCACATTCCTATATACCTCAGGACCACTTGCATAGGGGTGGCACCATCTACAATGTGTGGGGTCTTGCTTTACCAACCATCAAAAAGAGAAGAAAATGCCTCCCAGTGCTGTGGGATAATGCTCTTGTACACCGTAAAGATTTGTCACTCACTGGTTTAATAAAATGTTGATTGGCCAGTAGCCAGGCAGGAAGGTGGGGCAACCAGACTAGGAGAATTCTGAGAAAAAGAAAGGCATAGAGGCAATCACAAACCAGACACAGAGGAAGCAAGATAAGAATGCTTTACTGAGAAAAGGTACCAAACCACACAGCTAAACATAGACAAGAATTATGGGTTAATTTGAGTTGTAAGAGCAAGTTAAAAATAAGCCTGAGCTTATAGACCAAATGGTTGGTAATTTATATAAGCCTCTGTGTGGTTTTTTGGGACTGAATGGCTGTGGGACCAGGTGTGACAGAAACTTTTGTCTATGCTCCAGTCTTGCCTACAGGTTAATCTTAGGAATGCATTCCTCTTAGGTAACTCTAAGTTGTATCACGTCACCAATAAACTTTCCAGGACAAATATGTACAACTAAGCTATATGACAACGAAACAAAGATTCTACAAGGTGTAATCTCATTTTCATTCTTTCTCTGATCACTTCTTCCAATCCCACACTTTTCTGAGTATTGTACTGCCATTAGGCATTTTTGTTTCATGCACACACCATGAACATCAAACCTCTAAATTCAAAAGAATGTGTGACAGAATGTGTGATATTAGGCAACGTTAGAAGACAGACCTTTTAGTAAGTAGTTAAAATGTAGTATCACATGATGTAAGAAACATCAAAGCTCTCAGGGAATTTATGACACAATTGGAGACTCCTTTTTCAGAGTCTAGGAGTCTTTTCTCATAAGGAACCTTCTTTCCTCTCTGATGTAACCTACACTTCATACATTACGGTTGTGAGAGTCTGGTACTAATGAGCATACATTATGTTACCAAGAGGCAATCATGATCAAATTTACAACAATAAACATTGCACTTCAGAATGAGATATTCAAATTTGTTTGTAGTTTGTCATTTGGATTCTTTCTGTTTTGATGTAGGGTGGCACATAACAGCAGTTGGCCTCAAACTTGCTATACAGCTGAGGCCGGGCTTGATCTCCTGGTCTTCCTGCCTCTACCATTTAGGTGCTAGGATTGCAGATCTGCCTCACCAAATTCAACTTGGAATGTTTGTTACTTTTTACTCTTTATAAATGGACAAGCTTCCTCAGCATTTCAAGTGAGAGGTATATTGTAATTGGGTGTCACTTTCTGTCAACCATCTGGTTCAAAATAATTAAATGTGTTATCTCTACCCAGGAAAACTGTGACCCAGTCATATTCGTGGCCTTTGGCCATGGAGCAGTTCTTCACCAAGTTTGTCTCCCAGGAAAGATGCAAGCAAAGGACAAGCATATCCCAATGTCCAGTGAGACAGACAGCAGCTCTGGGGTCACTTGTTACATCTCTGAGTGTTACGGGCCTGATCTGAAACAGGCTCCAGAAACTCATAGGTTGAAGTTGTCATCCTCACTGGGATTCTTAGAAATGAATATTTCAAGAAGAGACTGATTCATGGATCAATTGATTCAGTATTCCTGTGCATTAACCCATTGATGGACTTATGATTCAGTGACATTGCTAACTTGGTGGGAACAAAAGTCAGGAGTCAGTACCAAAGTCATTGTTAGTGTGTCCAACTTGGGTATGGCCTGATCTGCCCCTTCACCTTGTTACCTCTAAGAGACCTCTCTTTTTCCTTGTTCACAGTAAGTAAGCTATGTCCTTCCCCACACCATTTCAACATGATGTTCTCCATTACCAAAGGCCCAGAGGATTGAAGTCAAATGACCATAAACTGCAGCTTCAAAAAACATAAGCCAAAGATACCTTTCTTTGAGTCTATTTTCTCAGGCATTTTATTGCAACAGAAAAACTGATGGACACATCAGTTTCTGTACCCTTTCCACATTTGGCTTTGTAGTATTCCCCAAATTATCAACGTAGTTGGAAAGATGCTTCAATATGACATCTAGTATTTTAATTAATTTTAGATCAAAAGACTTTTATGTATCTTTTTACAGCGTTTAATTTGGACACAAAGTCTTGAGGATGATCTCCGTATAGAGTACAAATTTTATAGCAGACAAAACAAGCACAATCCCTCTTTAGCCTCTGCTCCAGGATTGAGTTTCTACATCCTGAAAGTGTCCTTTTGAAGGGATTATTGGTACAAATTATTTAAACGAAGTTGATGCTACATTAATTCAAAACCATTAGAATTTCTCTTAGGTGATTTTACTGACTAGTTTTATGTCAACTTGACACAAGCTAGAGTCATTACAGAGGAGGGAGCTTCCTTTGGGAAAACACCTCCATAAGATCCAGGTATATAGAAAGCATTATCTTAATTTGTGATCAGTGGAGGAGGGCCCAGCCCATGGTGGATGGTATCATCCCTGGCCTGGTTGCCCTGGGTTCTACAAGAAAGCAGGCTGAGGTAACCATGGAGAGCAAGCTAGTAAGCAGGACTCCACCATAGTTTCTACATCAGCTTCTGCCTCCAGGTTCGGGTCCTGTGTGAGTACTTGCCCTCGTTGGTTTTGATGATGAACTGTTAAATAGAACTGTGAGTGAAGTAAATCCACTTCTCCCCAACTTGCTTTGGTCAGGGTGTTTCATCACAGCAACAGTAACCCTAAAACAGTCATCAGCAGTTTATATTGTTGTTTTTGCTAATGTTTTCAATTAAAATATTCAGAAATGCCAAGAACCTGCTGAGATTCACTCATGTTTATCCATACTATATCAATGTTAGATTTGGTTTAATGATGTTTTGGAAAGGGGCTCATGCCACCATTTTCTTTCTTTTTGTACTCAAAGAAAGTATCGCCGAAAATGGAGCAGATCAAATAAACACATTTTATGATGTTATCAACATTTCAAAAACAAAAAAAAAACGCAAAATGAAACAGTGACTGCAAAGCAAAATACTTTTAAATGAGATTTATGATAAAAAGAAATAAACAAATTATTTGCCTTGAGATGGCAACCTACTCCCCAAGTATCTGAATTCTCTGTTTTTGATAAATGTCTTTCACTTTCATCATTGTTCACATGAAGATGTGGATAGAAATGAGCAAGCTGAAAATAAAACAGAGCCTGGGGGAACTGGCAGAAAAACACAAATGCGACTTACTTTATATGATAGTCCTCAAAGAAAGTCCTTCCCCAAATAAACTGCAGATATGGTGGGATGCACTGCACTGCCAAAGAGAACATGCTCTGCTGTGACGCGGGCATGATGGACCCTCAGGAGGACCTCAGGTAACGAACCACACCACATCTCCTAGGAGGGAGTCGGGTAATAACATTTGCCAATGTTGCCTCAAGTCAGCCTGCAGCACTCATTCTCTAATGGAGGAAATTCTCAAGGAAAGATCTCATGCTTTTTGTTGTTGTTGTTGTTTGCTTGCTTGATGTTTGTTTACAAAAGTTCCAAACAAAGGTCCAGTGAGATTTTTTTTATTGAACACTTGATGCTAGGATGATTTATTCAGCATGTGGGAAAGGCCATATTCCAGGGAAGGTTTTCTTAGCTTCAAATCCAAGGCATTTTACCATTGTATCAGCAGTAGGGTGTACTTTTGTAGGAGGGTCCTTCTGTATTTGGGTTGCTTTTATTGGTTAATAAAGAAACTGCCTTGGCCTTCTGATAGGGCAGGACTTAGATAGAAAGGAGAAAGAGAACAGGATACTGGGAAGGGGACAGAGCCAGAGAGAGCCAGCCGCCATGAGGACATGCTGAATCTTTCCCGGTAAGCCACGACTCGTGGTGACACACAGATTATTAGAAATGGGTTAAACAAATATGTGAGAGTTAGCCAATAAGAGGCTAGAGCTAATGGGCCAGGCAGTATTTCAGGAGCCTGGTGGCACAAGAGGCCCTGCGCCGGGAACGCAGCCCGAACCCCTCATTGCAACAGATTGGCGCCCACGTGATGTGCTAAATCCACTTAAAAACCTGAGACGGCTTTAAAAACCTGAGAGAGAGTTTAACACAGCTTTTTGCTGTTTGTGTGCTGCAGAGAGCTTTCCTGACTCGACAATAAAAAATAGCAGAAAAAAGGTGCGCGGTTTTAAAATGCGGTTTCCTGGGCCCTGCCGCCGGTGCAAACTCTGGCTATGGAGTATTTATGGGCCCGGATGTTTGTGTGCCCGCTTGGGATCGGGAAGAAAGTAGCTGAGACCATGCCGTGGCTCAGCTCTTCCTGCCTGGGCAGACGGCGGAATCAGGCTTAGTCAGGCGGGAGAGCATGGTGGATTTCTGCAGCCATACACAGATATTTTGCGCACTGCGGCTCAGAGGCACAAGCAGCTCTGCCATGTTGGACTGGGCAGAGCAAGCAGGCAGTACCTGTATTTGACCTGGGATTGTTACAGCTTAGATTCTTAAGAGTTTAGCATTTTAAAAGCACAAAGCAAAACTGTTCCTAGACAGTAAAGAATTACAGATTCACAATAGGACAGATTCAGACATAAAAGACCTCTAAATGGGTCATACTGTTAGATAAAGTACAGAGAGTCATAAAATAATGTTAATGCCTTAAAAAAAAGGGTAAAGTCTTTAAAGAGACAGAGTACAGATAGTCATAGATTAAAAAAAGAAAAGAAAAAGAAAAAGAAGCCACGTAAAAATGGAAAATTCACAGAATGTCTGGATTATGTATTTTATTGTGTTTTCTTTGAATTTTTTGACTGTAAAGGAGCTAAGTACAGAGAGACGTTTCATTGTCTGGGCTGCTAAGCTAAACCAGCATGGATATTATCATAAAGGCATAATGGCTTTAAAATTTGGGTCTAAGG
>PVIU01013023.1:17780-57759 GCA_004026605.1 Ondatra zibethicus | reverse complement strand
TCCACTCTCTCCATACCTATTCAATATAGTTCTTGAGGTCCTAGCTAGAGCAATAAGACACCAAAGGGAGATCAAGGGGATACAAATTGGAAAAGAAGAAGTCAAACTCTCACTGTTTGCTGATGATATGATAGTTTACATAAGTGATCCCAAAAATTCTACCAAAGAACTTCTACAACTCATAAACACATTCAGCAATTTAGCAGGATACAAGATTAACTCAAAAATCAGTAGCCTTCCTGTACACAGATGATAAAAGGGCTGAGGACTAAATCAGAGAATCAACACCCTTCACAATAGCCACAAATGGCATAAAATATCTCGGAGTAACTCTAACCAAACAAGTGGAAGACTTGTATGACAAGAACTTTAAATCTTTGAAGAAAGAAATTGAAGAAGACACTATAAAATGGAAAGACCTCCCATGCTCTTGGGTAGGGAGAATTAATATAGTAAAAATTGAAATCCTACCGAAAGCAATCTACAGATTCAACACAATGCCCATCAAAATCCCAACAAAATTCTTCAAGGACCTTGAAAGAATGGTACTCAACTTCATTTGGAAAAGCAAAAAACCCAGAATAGCCAAAACAATCCTGGGCAACAAAAGAACTTCTGGAGGCATCACAATCCCTGACTTCAAACTATACTACAGAGCTACACTACTGAAAACAGCCTGGTACTGGCATAAGAACAGACAGGAGGACCAATGGAGCCGAATACAAGACCCGGATATCAATTCACACATCTTCGAACACCTGATATTTGATAAAGAAGCAAAAACTATCAAATGGAAAAAAGAAAGCATATTCAACAAGTGGTGCTGGCATAACTGGATATCAACATGTAGAAAATGAAAATAGACACATATCTACCACCATGTACAAAACTCAAATCCAAATGGATCAAAGACCTCAATATAAAGCTAGCCACAGTGAAGAAGAGAAAGTGGGAATGACACCTGAACACACTGGCACAGGGAACCACTTCCTAAATAGAACCCCAGCAGCACAGACACTGAGAGAAACAATTAATAAATGGGACCCCCTGAAACTGAAAAGCTTCTGTAAAGCAAAGGACATGGTCAACAAGACAAAACGACGGCCTACAGAATGGGAAAAGATCTTCACTAACCCCCCATCAGACAGAGGTCTGATCTCCAAAATATACAAAGAACTCAAGAAATTGGACACCATAAGATCACGCAATCCAATAAAAAAATGGACTACAGACCTACAGAGAACTCTCAACAGAAGAATCTAAAATGGTTAAAAGACACTTAAGGAAATGTTCAATATCCTTAGTCATCAGAGAAATGCAAATCAAAACAACTCTGAGATTCCATCTAACACCTGTAAGAATGGCCAAGATCAAAAACACTGATGACAACTTATGCTGGAGAGGTTGTGGGGAAAAGGGAACACTTCTGCATTGCTGGTGGGAAGGCAAGCTGGTACAACCCCTATGGATGTCAGTGTGGCAATTTTTCTGAAAATTAGGAAACAACCTTCCTTAAGACCCAGTAATACCACTTTTGGGTATATATCCAAAGGATGCTCAATCGTGCCACAAGGACATGTGCTCAACTATGTTCACAGCAGTTTTACTTGTCATAGCCAGAACCTGGAAACAACCTAAATGCCCCTCGATCAAAGAATGGATAAAAAAAAATGTGGTACATTTACACACTGGAGTACTACACAGCAGAAAAAAATAATGACAGCTTGAATTTTGCAGGAAAATGGATGTAACTAGAAAGCATTATTTTGAGTGAGGTAACCCAGACACAGAAAGACAATTATCACATGTACTCACTCATAGGTGGTTTTTAAACATAAAGCAAAGAAAACCAGCTTACAGACCACAATTCCAGAGAACCTAGACAACAATGTGGACACTAAGAGAGATTTACATAGATCTAATCTACATGGGAAGTAGAAAGTAGAAAAAGACAAGATCTCCTAAGTTAATTGGGAGCATGGGGACCTTGGGGGAGGGTTGAAGGAGGGAGGGGAGAGGCAGGGAGGGGAACAGAGAAAAATGTAGAGCTCAGTAAATATCATGGAAAGAAAATAATAATAAAAAAGGAGAGAATATGGAAACTAATGCTCAGGTTAACATAATGTGCTGGGGTATAGGGAGCACAGCTCAGAGACAAAGCACATGCTTAGCATCTATCTACCAAGTCCTAGGTTCAACTCTGAGCGCACACACAATAGCACCAAACTAGGGATAGAGAGAGGACTGAGCAGTTAAGAGTACTTGTTGCTCTTGCAGAGGACGAGTTCACATATCAGCACCCACATGGCAGTCAACAACCATCTGTAATTCCAGTTCCAGAGGATCCCAATGCCCTCTTTTGACCTCCTTGGGCACTAGGTATATAAATGGTAAACACAAATATATGCAAGAAAAACACTCATGCACATAAAAATAAATGAACAAATAACTCTTAAAAGGATGTTCAAGTAAAGAGAAAGCATGTAGCTATTTTACTTGCTTATTTGTGGCAGACACATGTGTCCATCTTCATTCACTGCATTTTACATAGTACATACGTAATTTTATATAAAGTTTCACAATAAATATGTCAAAATGCTACTGAACACTTACAGAATTTTAAAATAAAGTATTTACTTGTTCAATTAAGGAGTTTCTTGCTTCAACAGTCTCCTTCAGCAATTCCGGATCACTTGTTTCCAAGAGGGGTTTTCTCTCAAAGTCTTTTCCATCACCAGAGTTAGAATTCCAGAGAAGTTTTTCTTTGTTTACTACATCCACCACTCCTTGGAAAGTTCTGGCTTCACCAATCGGTAGCTGTAAGTCAGGGTGTGCTTCATATTGTTAAACGATACGAATGCAGAACCCGCCAGTGACAAGACATCTTACCTGACCATTTCAACCAAAACCTTCAGCTGTACTCACAGTTTGAGTTTGTTTCAAAGTGTGTATGCCACAATAAATTGATGAGGAAATACCAGAATGTTATATCAATGAACCAATTACCTGTAGAATCAGAGGCTTTGCCTTTAACTTCTCCCTGATGCTTTCGACCGCATAGTTAAAACTGTCAAAAGCAAGACCATCCATTAGAAACAGTAAAAACTTCTGCATTAAGGAATGTTTTCTAAAATAACCCTTTAACCATAATGCTCACTATGCCAGTTTCCCACAGGGCAGTATCTTAAATAAACATGGTAATAGCAATTGAATATTTACCATTATCTCAACATGGGGAAGTTTAAGGAATTATTATTGCAAACTTCACAAACCAAATAGTGATACTAAGATTAAAGTCACACAGATAATTAGAGTTAAAGATTTTATTTGAATTAAGTATTCTTTCTTCCATAGCTATATACAGTATTGATTTTCTTTCAAGAGCCAGACTGACTAATGTTGTGTGTTTTAATCTTAGGTATTAGTATCATATGCTATTATGTTTGTTTCTATGCTAACATGGGGTGGCTGCCTATAGTACGTATGCTACAGTTATATATACATGCACATCACTCTGGCCCCAACATCTCTGAGAACTAGCCTAGAATTCAGGCATTGCCCTCTTCATCACTACAGACACTTATCAGTCAGTGAGTACTTCTATGGACTACAAGAGATTTCAAATAGGAAAGGTTCAAAGTCTAGCAAATGTTTCAGGTTGCTGTACCATTAGTAATCAAAGGTATTTTAAACAGGGTAGCCAAAGAAGTCACATAACCACAAAGCACATGACTGTGGCCTTGGACAGTTTAACTTTTATCACACTCTCATCACTGACCAAGGTGTCTTTGGTCACATTTTTGATTCATTCTTGCTCACATTTCATCAACTCCTTCGTAAATTTTTGACTCTCTACGTTGCCAGTAAATGTGACCATTCTGGCTGACTACTCTAAATAAGCCTTGATGGATGGGCACTGCATCTCAGAATCAACATCTTCTGCTTTCCATACAGGACATTCTCCTTCCCAGTTCCCTTTTGTTGAACCTAACACCCACTAACTAAGAAAAATCAGAAGACATAAAAGAACCCATTCTCTGAGTTAACTACAAGAAACAACCCTGCTCTTAACTCTAGCAATCAGATCACAGCAGCCTCCAGGAGCTAAGGTGGTATGCTGTAAGGCTCCACAGAGAATCCACACGAACAGCAAGAGTCTGCATTCCACCAGAATTCCACAAAATGTGCTACACAAATCCAGACGGCTTACCACTTAGCAGATCTCAACTACAATGAGCTGCTTTGAAATTATTTTAAGTCGGTTTTTAAGATTTTATAAAATATACTTTATAATTATATACTATATAATTATACTTTAGAATTGCTTTTTCTAAACTTAAGCTATAAGCCATGACTTGTTTGTGCTTTGTAACCCTAACAGCCTAAAAGCGCTCTTCACATACCTTGCTCCAGTTTTGTCCATCTTGTTTAAAAAACAGATCCGTGGTATCTTATGTTTGTCAGCTTGCTTCCACACGGTGAGAGTCTGGGCCTAAAGCAAAAATTAGAGAAAACGCCTGTAGTTGTTGTGAGACACGGAGTAACAGATCCATGAATCTGTGTGATGTGGAACTGGGCCTGATGGCGGCAGAGAACCAGAACCTACAGTGCATTTCCAGGGGCCTCCTCACTCCCAGAGAACCCAACAGGGAATACATGAAGCGATTGGAAGATAGGTCACGCTTCTTTAGGTGAACTAGGTTCCCACACAAAGTGCTTTAAGATCCGGGAGATACCCAGAGCTCTCAAAAGGGAACTTAAGTTGCAACCAAAAGGTCTACTTCTTGTTTCACTTTATTTTTCCCAGTATTAAATAATGAAGTAATTTGTTTTAATTATTATTTTTTAAATCAGGTCTCACAAAGCTTAGGCTGGCCTGAGCTCATTACATAGCAAGGCTGATCCTGAATTACTGATCCTCCTGCATCCACCTCCCAAGCGCTGAGATTACAGGCAGGTGCCACCACATCTCCTAATGTCAGTTTTTGATAGGTAAAAAGGATTTTGTCTTGAGGAATAAGAAAGAATAAAAGCACTATCATGATAAAAATCACATATTTCAATGGAATATTTGAATGTTCATGTGAACCAATAGGGTAAAGTGTGAGGGACAGACTAGTATCAATATTTATAAGTAATTCATATATGTTTTTTGTTTAATTGATTTCATTCCTGCACACACTCAATTTATAAATATAGTCTGACTCTATTAAAACATCTGTACCTCAAAGAGTCATAAGGCCTGAGAAACATGAAAAGTCTAATGTTCAGTTTTTTATTTGTTTAGGTAAAATTTTATATGACAAAATCCACAGACTAAGCATATAGATGGAGTTTTGATAAGAAACAGACCTTGTAACTACTATCAATACATAGAAGATGCTGTCACTCCAGGGAATTTTCTCATGCCTCTCCAGTCCTCTGTGAGAAACCAGGTCTGACACATCGCCACAGGTTCATGAGTTTCATATAACTAGCATAGCTTCTGATTTGTCCACCATCTCCCTTTATGCACACAGATCAGCTTCTCTATCAGTCAGTGGATATTTATTAGGTAGCTGCTAGCTTATGGCTGCTGTTGAGTCTAGCCACTACAAACATTCTGAACAAATCTCTGGTGAATAAATGTTTCCACTCCCTTGGAAAAAGAAACACAATTATTGGCTTATTTGTTTTGTTTGGTTTGGTTTTTGATTTTTCGAGACAGAGTTTCTCTGTGTAGCCCTGGTTGTCCTGAAACTTGCTCTGTAGACCAGGCTGGCCTCAAACTCACAGGTATCCACCTGCTTCTGCCTCACATGTGCTGGGAGTAAAGGTGTGCCACCACCGCCCGGCTGAATTCAGGGTTTTAGCGTAGGTGTATCTATGAGAAAGGGTCAGACAGCCTTCTAGAGTCAGTGCATCATTTCACTGTCTTATCAGCAGCCGTGAGCTCCAGCGGAGCCACCCTCATCAGTATTTGCTTTGCTCTTCTGAGTCTTAGTCACTCTTCAGGACACAAACTGGTATCTTATGTTGGTACCTCCTTTTCAAAAGCCCTGCACATGGACCAAGCACGCAGGTGGATATGGCTGGGTCACAACAGTAAGCTAGAGATAAGGAGACAGCTGTATTTATTTCCAAATAATGGTTTTCTCCTAAATAACCAATTATGCTGATCATTTTTAGAAAATTTTAAGCTCAACATATATTTTCACATAGTATATAATCCAAATTTCTGTTTGCCTCAATGATGTCTTCTAATTCATTTTAAATTTAGGATCAAACCAAGGATTTAAAATACATCCAGTTTTCATGATTCTTTAAAATTTTTTTTATTTAGAATAGTTCTTCAGGATTCCCTTTCATCATTTGTGATGCTTATATTAAAAGTTATTGTTTTTAAATTTCTGGAAACTTGTAAGTAGTTCTCCCGGCCACATCTTTTCACTTAGCTCTCACTAATCACTGTCTCATGATAAGACATGGGCCAAACATTTTGGGAGGACAACACATTGTTGTATCTTTCTCCAAGTATCACATTGCATCAATTTTGTCCCATTTTTAAGATACTGATTTTTATAACTTAATTAAAATAATTTAAGGGCAGAAGAACTTAAACAGATTATATATTCAACAAGGCCAATTTTGAAGGGCACACTCACTAAAGATAGTATAACTTACCCCTGTAAACAGCACAGACAAGGTGGTGCCAAACACCTTTAGTGCCAGTCCTGGGGAGGCAGAGGCAGGTGGATCTCTGTGAGTTTGAGCCCAGCTTCATCTACACAGCAAGTTCCATACCAGTCATGATACATGAGACCCCGTTTGAAACAAAGCAAAGCAAAACAAAAATAAAAATAAAAACAGCATAATTCATCCTACTAGCAAAAAGCTCTATTAAAAAAATCCATTTTCAGAATTGACTCAAAGACTTTAATGCATACTTATGTGTAGTGGGGAGAGGGTAGTAATGCTGCAGTTGAACCTAGGCACCCATACAAGCTAGGCAAAGTACCCCAGAAATGAGTTACAGCCCCTCCTAAGAATCTTTATAGTAACTGTGAGGAGATAATGACTCAGGTGACTGCATTGCTAGAAGTGCCGGCTCCCTTCTTTTAAGAAACGCTTCTATAGCAGTCTGTGATGTAGTGTCTCCCTTGGGAGGAAAAGGTGGGTTTGCTCTGCCCTAGAAAATAGAGTGTCAGTCCTCCAGAGCAACATGGAAGAATGTTAACTGCACACTGTAAAATACTCCCATTCCTCTTACCCTGCCACAGGACCAGCTGGCCCCAGCTCCTTTCATGCCACTCTCTAGACTAGGACTTGGGGAATGATGACTCAGGTAGTAACTACATATAGACTAATAAAGTCCCCTGATTCTCACCTAGTGACTTTGTGATTTTTGACAGAATCCATGAAACTAACGGATTAATTAGCCTGTTAGCTTGAAATCAACAGAATCTTGGCTCCTCACAGTTCCCATTACCAACCATCATATTTTCAAAAAAAAAAAAAAACCCAGAAAAACTTTCCTTCCCTTGTGAAAAATCTGAGATCACATTTTATTATTAAATTCCAACTTCCTTTAACCACAAGCTGATTTATATGGATTTACCAAATAATGGGATACATTTACATTTAAAAAAAATTGCACTGTTGTTCTGTCTTCACTTTGGCAATATTTTACCTCTACACCAGCGGAGGCATCGAACACAGCTACTGCGCCATCCAACACTCTCAAGCAGCGTTCAACCTCCAAGGTAAAGTCCACATGACCTAAGATAAGAATAATAAGTACTTAAAATCTTCAACACGAAACAATCACATGGGTCAGCAATGTCCCTCGTGACCAAAAAGATGGTGAACACCTGAAAGAAG
Organism: Ondatra zibethicus; assembly: GCA_004026605.1. NCBI lineage: Eukaryota > Metazoa > Chordata > Mammalia > Rodentia > Cricetidae > Ondatra > Ondatra zibethicus. Next base: position 49,899 of record PVIU01013023.1, on the reverse strand, counting down.
TGTCCCAAGAAGCTATTTGTACACCCACGTTTACAGTGAACAAATAAACAAATGTGGTGCAGGCAGTCGCCTTCATACACCCACAGGCTCTGAATCTGGAGATGAGAAGATTTAGAAAAAAAAAAAGGTGTCTATTCTAAACATGGACAGACTGTTTTTCATGTCATTTTTCTTTAAATAATATAGAATAACAACTATTTACATAGCAGTCACTTATATTTGATGCTGTAGGCATACAAGAGGATGTATATGATTTATGGAAATATTACACCATTCTACAAGTGATTTAAGCATCTAAAAGTTTAGCTCTACAAGGAATCCTAAAATCAATTCCTCATGGACAGTAAGAGACAAGTACACACATGCAATATTATACAACCTTAAAAGAAAAGAATTCATGCTACACCAAGACTTAACACTAACTGAAATAAATGAACCAATCACAAAAGGATACAGTGTGACTCCACTCACAGATGTCTAGAGCAGTCATTAACACTAACTGAAATAAATAAACCAACCACAAAAGGATAAATACAGTGTGACTCCACTCACAGCTGTTTAGAGCAGTCATGTGACCAGATGCAGAAAGCAGAACGGTGGGGAGAGGGACAAGAAAAGCAGTTGTTTACTAAGTACAGAGTTTCAGCTCTAGAAGATGAAATGCTCTGAGATCTGTTTCACAGTGACATGAATATAATAAATATGATGGAGCTGTATACTTAAAAATGGCTAAGATAGGAAATTTAATGTTTTCACCATGATTTAAAACCAAAGAAACAGCCTGAGTGACACAGAGCCTGTGCGTGGTGAACCTGCACCGTACCTGGTGTGTCAATCAAATTGACTCTATACCCTTTCCAGTCAAACGTCACAGCTGCTGACTGGATGGTAATGCCTCTTTCTCGCTCTTGAGCCATGAAATCCGTCACCGTGTCCCCATCATCGACATCTAATCAGGAAAAACAGACCACGCTTTAGTTCAAAAGAAGTGTATCTTACTTGTTCTCAATTACTTACTTCCCTGGGATAGCGTAATCTACTCTGAGAATAAAAGCTCCCCAAAATATTCAGCTTAATTCCTAGAGCCCTTTATTTTCTCTATATAAAATCCTCATAAGAGAAAAAGTTTTTTCAGAATGATTTCATGGAAGTTTCTTTTTAAAAAAATTCTATTAATCACACTCTCTTTCCCTTTAATCCTAGCTTGATGTTTCTTATTCCCTCTGTGCCCCACACCTCTTGCTAGGGGATAGAGCAACTCAATGAAGCCCACCAATTAAACTCCCTCCTAACTTTATTGCTATTCTTACATCCTGATTATCTGGTCTGCACAGCAAAGCTAATGTAACAAAATTACCCTTACCTAGGTGTCATAAGAACAAAATGAGGCTAGTCCAACTCAGTAATGCCATGGAGCAGCCACATTGCATGAGGAATAGAAAACATTCTTCCCAGGTCAAGTTACCCTTTTTTTTTTTAAACTTATTTATTATGTATATAGTGTTCTGGGCACCAGATCTCATTATAGATGGGTATGAACCATCATGTGGTTGCTGGGAATTGAACTCAGGACCTCCAGAACAGCAGTCAGTTCTCTTAACCGCTGAGCCATCTCTCCAGTTACCCTTTTTACAAGGACTCTCACTGCTAAGTTTTCCAGAGCAAGGATTTGTATGCAAATAAGGCCTGAAGAAAAATTCTCAGTATAAACCCAGGCAGGAACTTAATCCTAAGAGTTTACTCAAATGACTCTTGAATTACAACTTTTATTCTGATTAAATTTATAGGCAATAAATACATGAAAGTTATGTTTACCATTCAAAATTCATGAATATAAGATATCACCATTATACTACCACTTATATGGACAGAAGACCCCCTAAAATGGCATCTAGCTTCCCTTTATACATACACACACACAATTTAAACACCAACATCAAGGAAAATAAAGAAATGTATTAGCGAGAACTATAGCCAGGCTGCATAGCCCTGACTGGACTGGAATTCACTATGTAGTTCAGGCTAGCTCTGAACTCTCAGAGATCTGCCTGCCTCTGCCTCCCTAGTGCAGGGATTAAATGAAAAATGGACCAGTTGAGAAGAAAGGGGTCAGCAGGAGAGTGTGGGGGACAAGAGAAGGTAATGATGGTTGAAAATGCATTATATGCACATACAAAATTGTCAAAAATAAATAAAGCATGCACAGAAAAATTGGTGCAAATACAAGCAAAAAGCTGCTCTGGGGAATAAGTGCAAGCTGAATGAGAATTAACTACAATCTGCAAAAGCTACAATTGAGCAGTAAACTGCAGACCTCAGAAAATACAACTAAGCTAAGGATTAACATAATTGTCTCCTTCTCCATAGAGAATTTGACCTTAACTTTCCAGATTTTTTTCTTCTAAAAAAAAAAAAAAATCAAACAATAGAAGTATGTCAACTATGTGGCTAGTATGTCAACAATAGAAGTATTTCAACACACACACACACACACACACACACACACACACACACACACACCCCAAAATAAAATCTACCTCCTTAAAGAATTACAGTTTGGAGCTGATGAGATGGCTCAGTGGTTAAGAGCACTGACTGCTCCTCCAGAGGACCCGGGTTCAATTCCCAGCATTCACGTGGCAGCTCACAGCTGTCTGTAACTCCAGTTCCAGAGAATTTGACATTGTTATACCAATGTGCATGAAATAAAGTTAAATAAAGTTTAAAAAAAAAAGAATTACAGTTTGGAGTTACATACCTTGGGCTTCCCCGAGTAGGGTATGGAATGTCCCTTATATGAACCCTGGAAACTAACTGCTTTCTCCACTAGGGTGCTCTTGCAGAAAGAAACATCTAATGTTAAATGTGGTTCTGTCCTACAAACTTCCAGTAGGCCAATGTCAAATGAGGCCCATGACGGCCTCGGGGGTACTCAATACTCAGCTAAATCTCAGAAGACTCTCTGGTGGTGTTGCCAGCTACCTTATCTTAATGTTGTCATTTAGACATCAGAGACTCCATGTCATACTCTAGCTGACTTTTTTGCTAGTGGGCGTTGGGGAGAGGAGGAATCCATTCTAACCTCCCAATGATCTTGTGTATCCAGAGTAGTACAGAATTCGTTCTGTGGTGGTAGTTTTGCCTGCATCAATATGAGCCATAATTCCAATATTACGGATTCTGTTTAAAAAGGGGAAAAAGTCATGCACTGTGAGGCGCATATTACAACCAAAATATCTCTGCTGTGAGAATTTACAGGTGATTAGTATTCCCATAGTATATGTAATTATGTACAAAGACAAATGCAAAACATATTTCGGTTTTATTTTCAGCATATATTAAGTATACATAGTAATAGACTATACTATGACATCCTCATATACGTATGTGATGTACTTTGGTCATATTCACCCTACACCACCCTCTCTTGTACCCTACCCATTCCTGTCGATGTATCCTACCACACTATCAGACAAAAGAGCTAAGTAAAATAGGGCTAATTACAATATTGAGACTCTCTTATATTCATTTGTTACATTAAAAAATCTTAATATTTAACTGAAAAAATATCTTTTGAGATACATACTAACATTTACAATAGAAATTGCGTAAGTCACTAGGGAAGCCTGCCGAAGAAGGCTTGTAAACCTCTCAACAGCCTATTGGGAACCAGTATAATGATAGTACTTACTTTGCCACGGGAGGGCTAATGATGGAGTGAAGGGATTTGACATCATTTCCTATTACACCTAACAGGAAGAGAATTGAAATTAAACTGTTATATTAATAAAAATTTTTCTTTAATTTATAAATGAAAACATACAAAATATTTTAAAACAAATAACATTTCAAATCAAGCTAAATAAAATGCAATTATTTAAGATTTATTTTCTACCAACATAGGAAAGTTAATAGTAGAAATTCTGGATAACAATTTATTTTTTCAGTCCACACCTATGAACATCAATCTCTAAATTAAACCCTTAAAAAATACAGGTCTATTTCAGTCAGTTACTTATCACACCTCTGTTTACAGAACTGTAGAATCAGTGTTCATAACAATAAGACAGAAGGTAAGAGAAGGTCCTATATAAAAGGGAAATGTAAATGTGCAGTCATGTACGCCTGCATTTCCAAGTCCTGAAGCATTCTGAGTGACCAACTGATTGTGAGCTGCCATGCAGGTTAGACCCACCCTTCCATCAGCTATGCCAGGCCCAGGCCCTTTAGAGACAGACGCCTGTGCGGAATTAGTCAGCAGCAGCTGAAAGATCTGAATTCTAAATAGATAAGCAGTGTTTCTTTTTTATTTTATTTATTTAATGTTTTCTTTGCTTGGCTTGTTTTTGAGGAAGTGTCTCACTCCGAAGTCTTGGTTAGCCTGCTATGTAGATCAGGTTGGCCTCAAACTCACCGAGATCCTCCTGCCTCTGAATTATGGGGTTAAAGGTGTGCACTACTGCACCCAGCTTTTATTTAAGGTTTTGAGGCAGAGTCTTCTATGTAGTCCTGCTGAGAGTTTGACTCTCGGGTCTTCTGCCTCAGCCTCGCTACTACTAGAACTTTAATGTGAGCCCTCCCACATCCACAAGGTATTTCTTACAGAAAAATGTTCACAAAGATCTCTCCACGTGAGCCTAAGTTTCAGTAATTATACTGAAGCTACAGCAGTTTTACTTGTGAATTTAATTTCTATTTTCATGCTCTTTAAACAAAGTCTTCTAAATTTCTAAAATAAAAAGTTTTAAATTTTCAAAAGTCCACTGGGCAACCTAAAGACCCAAAGACAAAGTACATGCCACAGTTAAAGCAGCAGGGGCGAAACACCAAAGCCTGCGTCCAGACTGACAGTGCAGCCCGGGAAACGCATCCAGCCAGACAGTACTATGTCACTCCATCACAGCACATGATGATATGCTAATAAGAACAGCAAAAAAATTAAGCTATTTTCATCCAGTACTGTATGTTTGCTCCCTTCAAACACAGGACGGCATGAGGAATGAGGTGGTCAGCTCCCAGGTATTCCAGATCTTAGTAATCAGGCCTCCAATTTAAACTATTCCAGATAAATATGTACCCAACTTCTTCTAAAACTCCTCAAAATAAGTTATTTATTAAAATCTCTCGACATAAAGCATGTTAACATAAAACTCAGCAATGAACTACAAAGTATTTCCCAGGAGGGTATTCCACCAGCAGACTCACCCACTAAATGAGGAGCCAGCTACTAAGCCCGCCCTCCCTTGGTTCAGCTCATCAGAGGCCGACCCGGCAGAGGGGAGCAATGGCTCCACGAAGACCAATCTCCCCTTGCATCTACCAAACACTCTCACCTAATAATCTCAAAGAAGTAGCCAAAAGGTAAAATAGGTTGGAAACCTCTAAAAAGCAAGGTTATGAAACAGAAAGTGAGAGACGGCGTGGGAGAGGAGAAAGCAAGAATTTCCGGTAGAACTAACTAACATCTGTACCTGCTGGGGAGCTGTAGTTTCTTCGAAGAGGCACCCGAGTCTTTGATCTTTTTAAAATTGCCTTTATTTTACAGTAGCACATGGTCTAGAAAGGAGAAAAAGAAACTGGCATTAATTTTATTTGATCATATTCAACACACGTGGAATCCAGAAGACACATCTTGTGGGTGCAGTGCCGCATCCTGTAATCCCAGCAATCAGGAGGCCGCGGGGAGACCTTGAGCTTGAGGGCGGCATTCCCCATGTAACAACAATCTCTCTACGTCCTTGTTCAAGAGGAACATATACCACGTAGAATACCACTCAAGTAAACTTAAACCAGCGAACTGAATGGCAGCCTCAGGACACCGCATGCAGCGTCTGGGTTACAGCACAGCTCCCTGCTGGGTCACTGCTGGGGAGGAGCACGCGGGAAAGCTCAGTCTCAGTGAGTGACAGATTCTATTTGTAATACATAATGAAAATGTGAGTTTACAAAATAATACATAGAGCTCTAGTGTTAGGATAAAGCTTACAGGAAGATGCTGTTCATGAAACATGAGGCAGATGTCAAAAATACCTCAGAAACTGGTTTCCAACAGCTCTGCAGAGTTTTACCTTAACTATTTAATAATAATGATATATCTTGATATGATGTCATAGAACTTTACTTCACAGATGCTTCAACTTACAGATATTTGAATATCTGTATAGCACATTCGTAGCAGTGTACGGGTGAGACAGAAAACACCAGCCTTCCTCTTTATTACCTCATGAGAACAGCATTTCATCTGCTGCTTGCTCTTTTCACTGCTAAGGAAATTTTTAAACTGCATTTCCAATTAAATTAAGGTAGTTTGACCAAACTAAATTTAGAATAAGTTATACTAAGCCTCTGGGAAAAAAATAATTGGGCTACTAAAGTACAATCCTTTTGTAAGAAACACTTACATTAAGATGTACACTGAATACTTTCCGATTATTTACTGCAAACATCCTCCAGCTGGTAAATATTGTGACCCTCTAATATCTTATCCTGAAAAACAAACAACAAAATTATAAACCAGTAAGGCATATATAAGAAATAGGACTGCGTATTTTACAAAATAGGAATAATTCTAGCTACCAAAAACTCAATGCATCATTTAAAAAGTAAAACTTTGTACAAAATGAAATACACAGTTCTTAAACTTAAATTGTCCTCCTTTTAAAAAAGACACCTTAATTCTTAAATGAAGATATGAAAAGCTGAGAGTTTGGTAGATATCTGTAATCCCAGCACTAAGGAAGCAGAGGGAGGAGGGTTGCCAAATTTGAGACCACCTGGGCTACATAGTAAGATCCTATCTCAAAAAAAAAACCCAAAAAAGACAAACAAAACTTCAAGATATAGTTGAAGCACAACTATTAAATTTTTAAAAATTAAAAAATAAAAATATATTTTAAACATACAGAATAAACTATGATAAAATTCTCATGCAAACTTGGTAGTTTCTCATTGACAACAAAAATCTGTCTACATATTCTAATTTTTAATCATAAATATATGAAAATAAAACACATAAAGATATAGTAAAGTCAACTGTCTTCCTGTGGTTACAGAAACAGAGCACCTTGGCTTATATTCACTAACCCTGAGGGGCGCCCCCGGTGGAACACTTGCTAGTATACCCAGGGTCCCGGGTTTGACCTTAGCACTACAACAGGCCCCTAAGCCTACATTTACCAAGTCTTCACAACATCAAAGGTGCGACAAGAAGACAGAGGATCTAACACCCTAGGACCAGGGGAGACGATGAGAAATCAGTTATACAGGAAGTCATGCTCAGCTTGTCTTCCTGCTAAACCTGCAAGTAATATTAGAAGTCACTAAGGCCTTCCACTTTATTTCCTACGTATATCCTGAATCTACTCCAACTGTCGAAGTTCAGGCCTCATCTTTTCTCTCTGGTTACTAAGGTAACAGACACTTGTCTGTAGTCACTCTGATTCAGTGCAGGCAACAGAGAAGTCTACACACTATCCTTGCTCGGAGCCACAGGCAATGATTTTCAGAGAGGCGCAAGCAGCATCCATTTACTGGATGCTGCTAAATATTCTAGAATCCACAGCACATCTACCTCTGACAAAGAACAAAACACCTTGAAGGTTTTTTGTAGGTTGAAAAACACCTTGCAATTTCACTGATTCTCAAACAGTTATCTACACACTCTTTAGGATTGTCAAGACCTTTTGAAGGTCAAAATTACTTCCATAATAAGCTAAGGCATAACTATCCTTTTCAATATTCACATTTGCATTGATTGTGGGGTAGGCAAAGCAGGCATGCCCTTGGCATGTATCCAGGCACTGGCAGAGGGTATATTATCAGTTGCCCGAAAGTGGTGGTTTACACCTTTAATCCCAGCAGAAGCAGCTGGATCCCTGTGAGTCCAAGGCCAACCTGGTCTACATAGTGAGTTTCAGGATGGCCAGGCTGGTTACACAGAGAAACCCTGCCTCAAGCACTGGAAAGAAAAAAGACTATATCTTTTATCATTGCTATATTGTTAATAATCAAACAATTGGTTTTTGTTTTGTTTTGTTTGTTTTTTTCAAGACAGGGTTTCTCTGTAGCTTTGGAGCCTGTCCTGGAACTAGCTCTTGTAGACTAGGCTGGCCTCGAATTTACAGAGATCCTCCTGCCTCTGCCTCCCGAGTGCTGGGATTAAAGGCGTGCACCACCAACACCTGGCAAACAATGGGTCTAACAATTTCAATGGAGAGTATGCAGGCTGGAGACTGCTCAGCGTTAAGAGTGCATGCTGCTCTTGAGAGGACATTCAGTTCGAAGCACAGCGGCCACACTGGCAGCTCACAAATGTCGGTGACTCTAGCTTCAGACATTCTGACATCTCTGACCGCCACCGCCTCCACAAGCGCTAGCACTCACATGCACACACCCACACATACACATAATTAGAAATCATAAAAAAAATCTTTTTGAAACTAAAAAGATGAACGTGACTGTTAGGGTGGAAGACAGACCTGGGAGGGGTCGAGAGTGAGTAGGATCAAGTCATTGTACAGCCGGGTGGTGGCGCACACCTTTAATCCCAGCACGAGGAAGGCAGAAGGAGGCGGTTCTCTGTGAGTTTGAGGCCAGCCTGGCCTACAGAGGAGTTCCAGAATAGCCAGGGGCACACACAGAGAAACCATGTCTCAAAAAAAAAATTGTATGCATGTATAAATGTCTCAAATAAAAATTATGTTTTTAAAAAGAATATACTTGATACAGTAAAAATTCCTCCATTAGATCTTTTTACAAAAGATTTGTTTATTATGTATATTGTTCTGCCTGCTGTGTCCTGCAGGCCAGAAGCAGGAACCAGATCTCATTACAAATGGTCATGAGCCATCATGTGGTTGCTGGGGATTGAACTCAGGACCTCTGGAAGAGCAACCAGAGCTCTTAACCTGAGCCAGCTCTCCAGCCCCCCCCCCATTATATCTTAAGCATAATTACACACTCATTCTTTTTTTGTTTTGTTTTGGAGATAGTTCTGGATGTCCTGGAACTAGCTCTTGTAGACCAGACTGGTCTTGGACTCACTGAGATCCACTTGCCTCTGCCTAGTGCTGGGATTAAAGGTGTGCGCCACCACCACCCAGCATACATTCATTCTTAACAAAACAGTGAAATGAAAGGATGCTGACTGTGTTGAAAGCTTATCTGCTGCATTTTTTTTTAATGGAGCACTATTTACTTGAAGGATTGTTCTTAGACAAACTAGGATAATCAAACTTGATACTTAGAAACTTTTTAACAATTAACCGACTGACATAATTCATTTCAAAGAAAGCAACTAACAGTTATATAGTGTCATAAGTTCGAGCTTTTAAATGACGAGAATTCACAGTCTATCAAGACTTAAGACTTTCTGTGAGAACAATGGCAATATTAATGGCTTTGATATTACATGATTGTGGCCACCAAGATGGCTCAAAAGGTAAAGGTACTTGCCACCAAGCTTGACAACCTGCATTGGATCCCTGGGATCACATGGCAGAAAGAACCAACTGCCACAAGTTGTCCTCTGACCTCTTTACACAAATGCAAGTGTTTCCACACCGGCATTGGAAATAAATCAATGTAATGCATTTGTTTTAACCATGCCGATAAAGTTTAATACACAAAAAATTATGGGACACTTAGGAACAATCATAAAATGTACCTCTATGCAAACAGAATTTAGGATGTAGCTGAGACACAATATAGAAAAGGGGCTCTCGCAGCACCAGGTGAAAACCACCTTAGATTCAGTTCTTAGTATTGGACTAATTGCTTCCTATTTGCCCTCCCTGAAGAAATGATGTGCCCAGAATATATTCCAAATATATTATCCGCATACAACATTTATTATTATGTATTGATGTCTCCTAAGTAATACACTTCATTTCAAATCTGTGCCATATCAAACATCTTTTAGAAAACTATGATGTATGAGTTAAGCCAAAATGTTCCTTATTAGCATTAGCCCTTAATATTACTTTTTCTTTTCCTCTTTATGCTATATAGAAGATCTCAAGCTATTAATCTTATTTTCACTACAAAACTTATTTCAGGCACAAGTAATTTTATAAGATTTAGAACTTATTTTTATTTATGTGTATCCCTGTGAATGTATGCCCATGTATGTATGTAAAGGTGCCTGCAATGACAGCCAGGAAGAAGAACAGCAATTCCTAGATTCAGGTTAAAGTAATTTCTTGATCTAGAAGTTGATTAAATAAGAAGCTGATTAAATAGGACCTGAAAACCCACTGTGACATACATCTACAGTAAATCCATTTTCTGGATGTATGTTCCACTTCAATAAAATATTTAAAAAACAAAAGCTGGGAGGTGGTGGCACATGCCTTTAATCCCAGCATCAGGAGGTAGAGGCAGGTGGATCTCTGTGAGTTTGACGACAGCCGGGTCTACAGTGAGTTTCAGGACAGACTCCAAAAGCTACACAGAAAAACCCTGTCTCAAGAAACCAAAACCAAAACCAACTTGCTGGAGTCTCAGGTCTTCTTAGATAAACCACTAGAAATCTCTGCACTTTGATCTTTCATCTACGACATCACAGAAACAGCATGAGAACTAACTCCACACATTCACTAAGAATTGTGTTTAGCACTGCTTTCTAGGTGGACGAAGACAATTCTTGCATTCACACTGACTCTAGACAACTCAAAGGCTACAAACAAAGGGGCAAATAAAATATCACAACATCCTATGGTCATAGATGCTGTAGGAAAGAATTAAGCAGCAAAGGGAAGTGGAGCAGTTATGGTGAGGAGGTCAAGGGAGGCTACACTAAAACTGAAATTAAAGCAAACACCTAAAGTAGGTAAGGGAGGGGATGGGGAAGAAGGAGCATATCCTAGCGTGATAAATTACACAATTTACTGCACCTGAAATTACACGAACGACAATTAGTACTAGTATGATTTTTTAATTAATTTTTTTAAAACGATCTTTTTTTCATTTTACATACCCATCCCATATAATGTGATTTAAATCACATTATAGTATAGAGACTTGAGCATGGTGTGCGGTTGTATGCCTTTGCTTCCAGCACTCGGGAGGCAGAGGCAGTGGATCTTTGTTAGTTCGAGGTTGGCCTGGTCTACGGAGTGAGTTCTAGGACAGCCAGGGCTACACAGAGAAAACCTGTCTCGAAAAATTAATCAAACAAAGCAAATACTATGGAGACAAAAACCTGAATCCAAGCACTAAGACTTCTTGGGACGAATACTATCTAATATTGGTAGTTCCAAACTTAAGCATCAATTAGGATGTTTTTTGACTACTAGGAGTTGAAGAGATAGCTCAGCTGTTATGAGCATTGGCTGTCCTTCCAGAGAACCCAAGTTCAATTCCCAGCATCCATTAGTACTCCAAACTATCTTTTGTGATTCAACACCTTCTTCTGTCCTCCGAGGGTTCCGGGCACGCTCGTGGTGCACAGACATGTATTTATGCAAAACACCCATACACATTTTAAAAAAAATAAGAATAAAGTCACAAAAGACACTTTTTAAAAGGTAAAATTGACCCTAATTATATGTGCTTTCTTGGGAATTCCTTCCCGGCAATAAAGAGCCAGTTCATCCAGGTTCGCTCAGTCTTAGAACCCGAATTTCAATAACCGGACTCAAGAACTTAGGAAATTAAGTCGTGAACATCCACAAAAACAAAATGATCTCTTGCTTTCCTGGCAGTTGGCCCAGCAGTTTTACTTTCTACATAATAAATTTCAATTACTTGTGCACACACTAGTGACAAGAGAAAAACAAAACAACCAGTCGCCCTTGATAAAGGATGAAGGAAAACGTCCCTAATTCAGCAGGCATCAAGGGCTGGGGTTCTGGAGCCCCCTGTCAGTCGCAGCCACAAGGTCAGCAGTCCCCAGCGCAAGATCGGGTCGCCGCTGCACAGTGTGGCACTCACAAGGCACTGTGCACCAAAGACCAGCTTCTCTCTGCCAGACTAAGGGGAGCAAGGGGCGCCCGCCACTCCAAAATTGGCAACGGCCTCACGTTACAACTCCCCACTGCATAAACCAGCATCATACCTGGAGAAGGAAAGAACAGATCTGCCGGCTTGCGGCGCCGCAGGTGGCAGACTTTCCCATTTCCGGGGGTGCTTCAGTTAAATATCGCCTACTAGCAACTTCCGCTCTTTGCCTAGGAAGCAGCGAGCTGACTCGGAACGGCTGTGTGGCGCACACGCTTCACTCGGTCTTCTTAATGTGTTGCCCTTTCCCGTTCCGCCTTGCGCGGCGTGTGCTCGTGGGTCAGTGAGACCCAGAAGAGGTTTTTCGCAGCCAAGAGGTCGCGGACGGCTGTTCCGCGGCTGTCATCATGGTAAGGAGGCCGCCTCGGGCGCTGGCGGCGGAGGGCTTGGGGGTTAGCGTTCTCGGACTGTCGCGGGGGAGGACGGTGGCAGGCGGAACTGAGACGCTGTGGAGTTGGATGTAGACTCCGGGAACTTAGCTGCGGGACGGGGAACACAAGTGAGACAGTTCACTACTAAAGTCCTAATCTTACTAGCGTGGCATCAGTGTCAGCCTGATGGAACAGAGTTGGGGTTTGTATAATAACCCTGTATAGTAAGCAATAATTGGCATCCCACCAGCGAATAAATTGCGGAACCAAACTTACCTATCCAGACTGCCTGCCCTTTTCTTTCTACTAGATGTTTCTCGACAAAATGGAATGCCTTATAACTTTCTTTAGTTGCTGCGGAGTTTATGTGATATCAGTTAAAAACACCATCCGTAATAGTTTTGTTACTTAGCATTATTCTCTAAACTGGACTTGACCTTGCATTGTCATTTTTTGTGGGCTTAACATATAAATAAATGCTGATCACAGTTTCATTGTTAAATCAGTTAAAAATAAAACTATTTAGGATGCAAAGAAATCCCATACAGTACTGACAATGAGCAACATGATACATGAAAATCTTACATGAAAATAAATCACCCACTTCGGAAGACAATTTCCATACAGAGTAGTAGACAATTTCCATACAGAGATCTGAATTCAACTATATTATTGAAACTTTATTGCTAACTACCAAAGGGGGAAAAGTCCAAATAACCATCATCTGGGCAGTGGACAAACAAATGAGTTTATGTTCTCACACCGGGACAGTACCCATCATTATAAAATAATTAAGCACTGATATACACAAGGATATATTACCAGTTGAAAGAAGCCAGATGCAAAAGGCTATATGTTCTGTAGACTTCATTCACTGGGAAAAAAGTAAACATAGAAATATAAGGTTGTGCCTGGCGGTGGCGTGGTGGCACACCTTTAATCCTAGCACTAGGGAGGCAGAGGCAGGCAGATCTCTGTGAGTTCTGGGACAGCCAGGGCTACATAGAGAACCATCAATTAAAACCAAAAGGAAAAGAAAAAATACATAGGGTTGAAGATGGCGGTGAGGGGAGATGACTTATGTAACACAAAGGAATATTTTGGGGTGATGGAAAATAAATATGCCATCTTGATTAAATGGTTATAGAAATATAGGTCAGACATTACAACTCAAACCTACAACTAAAACTGGCAAATTTTGTTTTATGTAAATTGTGTTTTGGTAAAACTGACAAATTTTCTAATAAAAAAACCCTGAAAATAATTTACCTTATTGTCTGAAGAAAAAAAATAATGAAATCTTGTAGTTACCTTGTGTCTTTAGTAGATAAATCCCTTCACTGAATAGTAGCTTTTCCTGGGATTCATGCAGGGGTAAATACGTGAATGATGTCCAAGGTTAAAGTATATTTAATATATGTTCTATGAATGGTGATAGTACTAGAGGCATTAAAGCTTTGGGTAGTATGGGAGTCTTACCTATTTTGTATGCTATATAAAATCTTAGAATAATCCTTTCAGTACTTAAAGAATTAAAGTAACGTTTCTTGAATCATTTCAGCCACAAAATGAACATATTGAATTACACCGTAAACGCTATGGATATCGTTTGGATTACCATGAGAAAAAGAGAAAGAAAGAAAGTCGGGAGGCCCATGAACGTTCAAAGAAGGCAAAAAAAATGATTGGCCTGAAGGCTAAGCTCTACCATAAACAGCGCCATGCTGAGAAAATACAAATGAAAAAGACGTAAGTGGTCCTCTTTAACTCTCAGAATCAGGGAACACCCATTGGGTAATAATTACCAAACACATTCCAAATCTCTTTCCTTTCTGATAGTATTAAGATGCATGAAAAGAGAAACACCAAACAAAAGAATGATGAAAAGACTCCACAAGGAGCAGTACCTGCCTACCTGCTGGACAGAGAGGGGCAATCTAGAGCAAAAGTGCTTTCCAACATGATTAAGCAGAAACGAAAAGAGAAGGCGGTAAGCAATAAAAAATTTTATATATTTAAATATTTATATATTTAAATATTTGCTTGACAGAAATATTTAAATTAAAATTTGAGGTTCTAGGTTTATTTCCAGTTTAATTTGGAACATTATTAGTTCCATTTGGATATCAAAGTCCTAAAATGTTTTGTAAATTTTTTATTTTGATGATGATTTAAAATTTGATTATTTTTATTTTATATGTATGTTTGCCAATGTGTGTGCATTTATGATACCACATGATGCCAACAAAGGCCAGAAGAGGATTCCCCGAGAACTGGAATTACTGTTATGAGCTGCTATGTGGGTGCTGAGACCTGAACCCAGGTACTCTGAAAAGCAGCATTTGAAGGGCTCCTGGTTGCTAAGCCAGCTCTCAAGCCACAATTTTATGAATTTAGTTTGATAGAAACTTCTGTCTTATAACCAAGATTGGAATATCCCATTGAAAAAAAATTCGAATTTAAATTTTAACAAAATGTATCATTGGGAGCTGTGGACATAGCTCAGTTGATAAGAGTTTGTCTAGTTTGTCTGTAATCCCAGCACTTAGGAAGTGGGGGGAGACAGGAGGATCAGAAGTTCAAGGTCATCCTTTGCTAAATAGCAAGTTTGAAACCAATTTCATCTACATGAAATCCTGCAAGCCATTAGAATGTCATATATCTGGCCAGTCAGTAGTGGTGCACGTTTTTAATCCCACCACTCGGGAGGCAGAGGCAGGCAGATCTCTTGAGTTCGAGGCCAGCCTTTGCTACAGAGCTAGTTCCAGGACAGGCTCCAAAGCTACAGAGAAACCCTGTCTTGAAAAAACAAAAGAAGAGAATGTCATACATCTTTCATTTAAAAATTAATTAAAAACTAAGTAGTGAACCTTAAGAATTCAGTAACTAATGACTTTCTACAATTGAAAATCCCTGATGCTGTTGTACTGTGGAGAAAAACACAACTTCCTTGTTTTTCCTGCCTTGCAGTGCCAAAATTGGTTCTAGTGGAAAATTTCCAAAGGGACTTAACTTAGATAAAAATTCAACAATTCTTTTAGCATACCTTTTACAATTACTGTCAAACTAGCTAAAATTCTGTCCCAATTTGAAAAAGAGCAAATTTTTAAGCACCTGTGAATAGAATAAAAAAATCTAATAGGAAAATACACAGTTTTAAAATATTTTTTTTTTCAATTTGTAAATATCCCAAATTAGAATGTTATGATGAGTAGTGGTTATCTACTCAATGAATAGATTGAACTAGTTTAACTGCAGATAAAAGAATCTAGAGTTCAAGGGATTGTAAATCATTCTTGGCTGCCAGGTCATTGTGAAATGCTGGAGTTGCTCTGAGAACCCATGTCTTAGGAATATTAGTCCAGTATTCTTTCATTGCCTAGTATTGCTATACCTTGAGAGGTTTTGTTTTGTGTGTCTGTGTATTCTAGAGCAGTACAAAACACCTGACAATCTGATGATCAGTCTCAAAGTCCATTTTAGGGAAAAATACGAAGAAACTAAGTGGGATAGTGTGCTTGTAACTAGTACCTAGGGTATACACTGTTGATAAGTCATTGCCTTAGAGGAATGTGTTTTGGGTCCATAACAAGGTATGAAGAAATCTTAGCTTAACCAAACCATTTATTTAATGTACAAGGATATATGAACTTAGCTGATTTTTCTTAATTATGGCTTCTGAAGAGACAGCACAGACTTCCCCAAAACAGTTGAACAAGAAGTGAAGTGTGCTGAATGGTTTAGGGGAAGTGAGTGTTCTACTCTAACTAAAACACATGACTCATTCTTACTATCTTTTTATTACAATACAAACCTGCACTTCTAGGGAAAATGGGAAGTCCCTCTACCCAAAGTTCGTGCCCAAGGAGAAACAGAAGTATTGAAAGTTATTCGAACAGGAAAAAGAAAAAAGAAGGCATGGAAGAGGATGGTTACTAAAGTCTGCTTTGTTGGTGATGGTTTTACAAGAAAACCACCTAAATATGAAAGGTTTATCAGGCCAATGGTAAGTTTCTATGGGAGTATGATGACTTAATGTTAGCCCCTTGTTAAATATTCTTGGATAAAGAATGTTACAGTTTCCTGAAATTGCTAAAATTGATGTGAAAAACAGATTGGAGAGCATTTTGTGCTATTTTTGTTAGGTCATTAATGGAAATTTACTTTGTATTTCCCATAAATCTAGGCTGAGTCTTAACTTCAGATTCATAATAGATTTAAGATAAAAGAATTTTTTATAACACATCACTAGTGAATTCTTGTATTTAAACATTATACACTAGACTTTTCATTTTTTTTTGTTTGTTTGTTTTGGTTTTTTGAGACAGGGTTTCTCGGTAGCTTTGGAGCCCGTCCTGGAACTCGCTCTTGTAGACCAGGCTGGCCTCGAACTCACAGAGATCCACTTGCCTCTGCCTCCACCTCCTGAGTGCTGGGATTAAAGGCATGTACCACCACTGCATGGCGGGTTTAGACACATCTCCTCTGGGTTCTTAGTAATTATTAAAACTATCATAACTTGGGGTGGGAAGATGGCTCATCAGGGTAATGGTGCCTGCCAGCAAGCCTGATAACCTGAGTTCAAGACCCACATGGTGGGTGAGAAAACTGATTCCCACGAAATTATCCTCTGACCTCCATACATGCATATAGACAGTCACACACAAAATAAATTAAAATATAATCATCAAAAGAAAGGATGCTATGATATTTGAAAGGCATTATATTGAAGGGACTCTTCATTTTTTATAGTCATATTTTCCTTATTCAACAAGATAGATGCTATATGCCTGAAGTGCTAGGCCTTTGATACCAACCCATTAGACAATTTGAGTAAGAATGTTTGCTTACGGGCTGGAGAGATGGCTCAGAGGTTAAGAGCACTGGCTGCTCTTCCAGAGGTCCTGAGTTCAATTCCCAGCAACCACATGGTAGCTCACAACCATCTGTAATGAGGTCTGGTGCCCTCTTCTGGCCTGCAGACATACATGGAGGCTGAACACTGTGTACATAATAAATAAATAAATCTTTAAAAAACAAAAAAAGAATGTTTGCTTACATTTGATCTTAGCCAAAAGACAAAAAAGGCACTGGACTTAGCTTGAGCTTTAGAGAGATGTCATTTTTATTCCTTTTGAGTACATTCTAAATAGTATTACTATTTTTTTATAAGGACTATAAAATAGCTTAATTTCTGTTGATAGCAGTAATAACATCTTCACAAACTAATCCCCTGCCTAGAATTTCCCCTCCTGCTTTGAAAAATATGGAACTGATTTTTTTCAGAATCCTTTCAGAGATTTAATGTGCCACCATAAGTCTAGCCTGCTTAGATATATGAATGTTGGTGGTATTGATCTTAATGCTCAATCTAAATAATTCGTAATGGATTCAAATGCTACAATCACTGCTAACAGCTCTTCACTGGACAGGGCAGCCCCACCCCCCCGCCTTCTCCCCTCACTCCCCCCAGTTCACTTACTACACCAGAGGCTACCTGCCTGCAAAGCCCAGAACATTTGTTCATTCATGATTCCTGACTTCAATTTTGTATTTGGAATAAATTTTGGTGGCATTTTTTTTTTCCAGGGAGGGAACTTTCTCTCAATACTAAGAACTTAATTTAACATCATTTTCCTTCCATCCCCAGAGGTAAAAAATAAAGCAAGACTGCATGATGATCTGACACTTAAAAGTACTGTACTGACAGGACCCCATTCAGGGGACTTGGTGGCATCTCTGTGACAAGGACCTCTCAGAATATTCTCCCATCTTTGAGTCATATTACCATCTACATAAAGAAAGCTAACACCCACCAATCCCTTTTTCTTCCCCATGTTTAAAGATGGCTGGAGTATTTGGAATCTGAAATTGGAACCTGTAGGTTTGATTCCATTTACCACATACAATTTAATCTAGAAACAAAACTCAGGCCCAGAGGGCTCCTGGGAGGTTGTCATGCAGAAGCGAGGCACTCACGAGCTCTAGCGGTGTCTGGCATGTAGTAAGCTCAGTGAGTGTAGTGACTAGAAAAAGAAAAATACAGTATTAACTGGGTATTCTGACATGGTAAACCTTTTGGATTGTGTGTGCTTCTACCGCATTTATGCACTGAGGTTTTTATTCTGTAGAATTGTTTTATTTGATGGTTTAAGACATTATTCGTCTCATAGCTTAGAAGACTAGAAGAAAAGGATTCTAAAGCCCCTGCCCGCCTTGTGGACTCATTCTTGTGGTTGACTCTCTAGGGTCTGCGTTTCAAAAAAGCTCATGTCACACATCCTGAGCTGAAAGCTACCTTTTGCTTGCCAATACTTGGTGTGAAAAAGAATCCATCATCCCCATTATATACAACTCTGGGTGTAATCACCAAAGGTACAGTTATTGAAGTGAATGTGAGCGAATTGGGCCTTGTGACACAAGGAGGCAAGGTTATTTGGGGTAAGTAAAAGTTTAAATGTGGGGTTGCTTTCCTATAGCTTAATGCAAACACTTTTCTAAGTATTAAAAGTATGCAACAACGTTCTCTCTAATGAAGAAGAGCCAAGTATGTTGGGGGTTAGAGCGATGCGGTCTTTTCCTGATTTAGTTTTCGCTTTTACTGCCCGGATTATCCTTAAACTTAGATGTTGTTTGAAAAGGAAGATATTGTTTAAAATAAGTTGTTAAATTGATTTGAAATTCATTAAAGCAAAATAAGTCATCATGGGAAAGTAGACACTAATAAAATGTATTAGTAAAATGGAGCTGGGTGCCATTTGTGAACATAATTATGTAAGTTTAGAGCATAACTTGATCTTGAGTTACCTTCTGCTTGTTTATTATTTATTAAATATGGTAGTTAGGCTTTAGACAAAAGTTTTATGCTTTAAGATTACTTTTGTTAACATTCTTTTCTTCCTTTGGGTTTTCTTTTCCTTAGGAAAGTATGCCCAAGTTACCAACAATCCTGAAAACGATGGGTGCATAAATGCAGTCTTGCTGGTTTGATAGTGACTTCTACTGAAAACTACACACTGTTAGGAAAGCACCATCTCTGTGATCTTTCTGAATACTACCAAAGTGCCTACCCATGAGCAGTCATCGAGGAGTATTTATTAAATTGATAATAAAAAATAAAAACTGCAGTTTTATAGTTAGTCTTTAGTTTGGGGCCTAAGGACTTACATGTTAATAAAATGTAGTGACTGAATAGCTCACATACAAATAGATGTATGTGAACTAAAGAGTATGTATGCAGCATTACTGGAAAAGCCCCCAGTGTCGTTTGAAGTACCCATAAAGGTTAATGAACACTTAATTATTGGGTAGGCTATTATTATAATTATTGGGTAAGTATTTTCCATCTCACTGCCATTAACCCTAAAAAATGGAGCATGTTAAATGTGGTTCAGTATTTAAGAAATACTACATTAAAAGTATGTGAGAAGGTAAACTGAACACAACTTGTAGCTTTTCCACTTGTAATTAATAATTTATGTTGTACTTCAGTGAACTCCGGTGTACTTCTACATTTATACTGCTACAGTGATGGTAAAAATTGGTTTAGATAGTCATGATTTGGAGTTGTAACTTAATCCAAGCTCTTTTGTGATCTGTGAATCATATGGTCATGGCTTTAAATTGCTTATCTTTTTTTTAAAGTCTGCCTTCATAATACAGCCAATGTGACTGGTTTTGCCTTTAACAAAATCATTCAATGTCTATTACAATAACTAAGCACATCTTCATGAATGAAACTTGGGGGAAAAAAATTGAAAACACAGACCAGAAACAATCACAAAATATAGGTTTAATTACTATTTTAAACATTAAGGTTGGGGGGAAGACTAGCAAGGAAACAAACCATAAATTCTCCAGTAAGACTTGCATTTTTTTCCTCTAAGTTTTAGAACATACAAAGATGGTAGTAAATGACCATTCAGTACAGACAGAATCAACTCAGGACCTTTCTTACAATTAGATTTTAACATTTTCCACCAATAAGAATGGGTAATATATGATTTATTCACTTAAGTCACAGATGGTGAAACGAAGTCTGACTTCAGGTAATCAGTGTGGTATTGCTGAAGTAGGTTTGCTTTTTTTAAGAAATAAAAACAGCAAACTATCTTGCAGTAGGAAATATGAAAGCAAGCATGATATATGTAATAGACCACACCAAAAACACCAGAGTGCTAGTGGACATAAGAGGCAGAAGTTGCTTTCTAAATATGGTTGCATATGAGCAGTGTTAGTATAAATTCCTTATTTACACTGAAATCTGTGTAGGCTGCTGGTGTGACCATACCTTAGAAGGTAATCACTGCAGAAAGAGCCTGGGAGCAGATGTTGAGTTGGTAGACAGGGTTTAAAGGAACGGCTATGCTAAAGTCACAAACCATCTCAGGTAATACTGTGATCATCTGTTAAAAGTAAGCCATTAATGACTAGAATTCCTTGCTCTGCAAACCAATGGAAGTATGAAAGTAGAAACATTAAAGTAGAAGAATGTGAACATACATAGATGACTGACATTCTAAGTCATGCTATTTGATATCGTTAAAAAAATCATAATAGAATCTCTCCATCTTTAAAACTTGTAAAGGAGCTTTACAATAAAATTCTTAAATAATTTTTTGTGTTCTAATAGTTTAGGTTTGAAAGTAAAACTAAACTTTTGCTAATACTCATCTGCTTTATATTATATAAGGAAATATATATGTATATACACCAGAAGGGAGCACCCTTCTCCACAAACATGACTTCTAAACAAAAAGTACCAGTTCCCAAGATGTGACAGGGTGTGACCAAACACACAAAACTAGCTGCTTGAAGCCACAGCAGTCCTAATGCCTTGCAAAAACTACAAGTATCGAATTAAGTTTATTTAATTTCCCTACTAAACATAAATTTTGTTATACATTTTATATAATCAGTATGCTATTGAACATGAAAGGTCTTTCCTGTGTGAGATTTTTTCCTGTGATCTCTAAACTTTAACTTCTGTCACAGACAACACATTTCCTTGTGTGCTAAATAAATGTTTTGAAATTGCTTTGAATCCCATTTATATTAAACAAGTTTAATAAGTATATATACTAATCCCCAGTGTGATATCTAAGTATTTTTCTTTAACTCAAGAGATTATTCACACATCAAGCTGCCAGTGATTGCAATCTTTTAAAAACACTCATTTAAAGAATGTAAAGGGAATAATAGCAAAAAAAAAAAAAAAACCTAGAATTTTTTAGTGAGTACTATAAAATAAAACTAGAATTTAAGTTTCTGAATCTTAACAGACTCTTCAGATACTATCCCTAGTTGAGATCTTAACAAAAGCTTCTCTAAATGTGTAAAACAGCATCAGCATCTGGCAACTCCACCAGACTTATTCACACCTATTCTTTAACTTAGCATTGAGAAAAATGCCGTAATTTTCACTTGAACAGTCATTTAGCTAGCTTCTAGCCAAAAATAAAAACAACAGGTAAATACAAGTGTTCTAACATCATAGTAGAGTTTACTATTTGGTCTGCTTAAAGATTTTAACTAATTGGACTTTCTAAAACATCCCTAAATGTAAGACCTGACATCACCACATCACCTAACCGACTGAAGACTGAAATGCAAATCCAAACTCACAGCACCTTACATAAGGACACAAAGTCCAGGCTCAAAGTGTTTCACAATAATGACTCTAAATGGTCTCAAAACAGCCTCCAACTTAAATATGAGTACATGGTACTTCCAAAATACTATTGTCAGATTCTCTGTGGCGTCTAAGAATAATCGTTTTGCTCATTTTAAAACCAACTGTCATAAAGAAATGAACAGGTTTCCCCCCCTATAAAAAAAAAATCAAATGCTTTTGCCATGGCAATAACGTACACACACAGGGTAGCCTGCAATCAGTCAGTAGTCTGAACATCTAAAGTATACAAGACCCAAAGGGACAGCAGAAATAGGATTTAGGCATTTGGACACGTCATGGGATAGGTCTAAAGATGTGGTTCTAAACCTATCCCAAAATGGACATAAAGGTGTAAGTTGCAAGCTAGATAGAAATATTAACAGAAGAATCACAGTGACTTACAGAGCAGGAGAGGGATTAAGCAGATTTAGGAAGGGCCTATACTTCTGCAGAACTCTAATTCGGCAGGAATAAAAGTATCTGATCAGACAAACAGTCCAAATTAAACTACATTCTAAATTCAATTGCTTGGATTGTTTACCAGATTAAAGAGTACCCAAGCTTTTCAGCATCTGCAAATATACAGAAAATTTTAAAAATTATAGCAAACTAATACTTCAGGTGGAATTTTAAATTACCCATATGCCACAGTTAAGTCTCTAACAGTACTGTTAACGTCAGATGAAGGCTAGACTGTGTACTTCACAGATGTTGAAGAAACTATCTACAACTAATAAGAAATAAAAACAATCATGTTCACTACCGTAAACTATGTTTTGTCCTCTCACTTGAGATTATTTTAATTTATTCACACATCTTTGTTTACTTATGCCTACACTTAAAAAATGGAGATTGTTTTTAATACTAACATAAAACTTTGAGAACCCTTGCCAAGTTTTACCATTAAAGCCCTTAGTATAAAAGATTTCTAGGAACTTTGTGTTAGAAAGTTTACTAGATTTTTAATTTTTTTAAAATATTAATGGTTAGATGTTCCACGTGCTAAAGAAAAATGTATGACCTGGATTTCCAAAATTGACACATGGTTTATAAAAAATAAAGTTACTTAGAGAAAATAATAAAGAATGGTGAGCCCTGAAGGGTAGAGAGGAACCTGCATGTATAAATAAGTTCAGATTGAAACTTTGGAATCTGTCCTGTGCCCCATGCTGTTTATTAGTTACCATGTTTAAAAACAACTACATTACAAAGAAGAGAATTTATCATACGCATTTCTTCATTCAGGACAGTTTGGCTTTTTTCTTGGCAGGTCCTTTATGTCCTTTGGCCTTTCTTCTCAAATTCCTCCTGTCTACTACAGGAACTTCCACTTCTATTTCCTCTGAGCTGCTATCCACAGCTTTCTCAGCTGATTGTGTAAACTGGTCCGGTTGCTCAGAAGACGCTTCAGACTGCTCCTCTGACTGGTTCTTCTGCCCTGCACTCTGTGGAAATGGCCCATCTTCAAGTTCTACCTCTATCAGAGAACTCTGAGCAGCAGGTGTTTCCTGGGCCTCCGGGACCCCGTCCTCACCCTGATCCTCCAGTGAGGAAATAGTATTGGGTGATAAATTCTCAGAGACCGGCTCTTCAGGAAAGTCTGTTACTGCAGAATTTGGAAAGCCACTGTCAGACTTCTCTTCGTTTGACACAGCGGCAACACTGTCTGAGCTCCCCAAATGTGTTTTCCTTTTTGAAACTAGCTTTTCCTCAGTATGTCCTTTATCATCAGATGGGCCTTGATCTGTCAACATTTCTGAGTCAGAAACAGGTGAGGTCTGGGGGGGAAAAAGCCATACAAAAACAAAGCTCAATAAACAGTTTTATAATACAGTTCTAAATCATTCTCAGAACACTGTCACTGAATTATGTAAAGAACTCAATACTGATTATTTTTGTTACAAATGAGTCCATATTCTAAATTCAACTCAAAATTTCTTCAAAATTGTCTCATGGCAAATTTAATGCAGTAAGAAATCATTTTGCCTCAGAAGAGTATCCAAAACACTTATGATCGATCCTACCAAACCATCAATTGTCTCTTAAGTTCTGCTGTTACTACAGCCAGAATGAAGAATCTCTTGGGACAACACTATCCTATTCCTTGCTCAGTCTAACTGGTTTCACTGGACAACAGCAGTAAGGACAATGGGAGCTTTATTCACCAACCTCAGTAAGACACTAAGAAAGCATTAGTATACATGTCTTTTAGCCGTAAATCAAAATATTCAAAGCCAAACTAACTTTTAAATATTCATCAAGCTTTTCTTTAGCTTGTCTACTGAATTTAAAACAATCGAAATTACTGTAGTGGTCATAGCCAATGAATACAATAAGTACTCAACTGTTTGATAAACCATATTTTTTTGTAATTTTTCTAATCATTTCCCTAAGCCTGTAAGAGAGTGCTCACTTTGTTACCATAAAGCAGTTATGATGTAGGGTGGGGGTAGAATTGAACCTTGAAAGACATACAAAAATTTATGTCTGAAATAAAAATTTTCCTAAAGGACTATATGCTAGGGTGTAGGAAAAGATTCTGACTCCTCCACCTCTACCTAATGGCACCAATACTGGCAAAGGTTACCTATAAGAAAGTGAGGTGATTCTGCCTTACCTTATCTGGTGCAGCCTCAAAAGTTTTTGGAGAGTCTGCCACCAGTGGAACAGTATTCTCTTCACTGGAATTCAAAGACGGAACTTTTAACTCTTCTTCCAGACCTTCACTGGTGGAGTCCTCCTCTTCAGTTACCAGTGAGGTCTTAAGGGCATCATCCACAACCTCACCATTCACAGGCTCTAATGTAGAGTCCTAAACCAAGAAGGAAAGTCAGGGTTTGATTACAAACTAACTGGCTGTTCAAGGAAGAGCCATTCTCAGTCCCTACTTATCATCTACCAGGACTCACAATAGATTTAAGACAATATAAAGTATGAGTCAAAGAACAGATTTACTTAGTGGGCAGTACCAGCAAAGAAAAGAATCCCCAAGGGCTGGGCATGATGGCACACACCTTTAATCCTACCACTCTGGAGACAGAGGTAGGTTGATCTCTGTGAATTTGGAGCCAGCCTCATCTACAAAGCAAGTTCCAGGACAGCTAGGACTGTTACACAGAGAAACCCTGTCTTTAAAACAAAACAAAACAAAAACAAAAAACAAAAAAACAAACAAAAAACTGGGGGGTGGGGTGGCGGGAGAGAATTCCCAAGGACCACATACTCCTACTGTTTTTTCAGTGATAGGGCAGTACCAGGATGCCCGGGGATTACACAATGTGGGTCTGAGATTCAACAGAAAGAGCCTGCTCCTTTCTATCTATTCCTTTTCTTTTTTTGCTTTCTTTTGTTTTTCAAGACAGGGTTTCTCTGTGTAGCCCTCCCTGTCTGTCCTGGAACTCGCTCTGTAGACCAGGCTGGCCTCAAACTCGCAGAGATCCACCTGCCTCTGCCTCTTGAGTACTGAGATTTAAAGGCGTGCACTACCACTGTCCAGCTAATGTTGAATATTTCTAATTCCTAATGATAGTCTAATAACCAGAAGGTATTCTATACCATTTTAAAAATTGGAATATTAATGCACATGACTGGTCAAAACTAGATCCAATACCAGATTTTATATTCAAGCATATAAAAGAAAGTTTAGCTGGATGTGGTGGCACACACCTTTAATCACAGTACTCAAGGCAGGCAAATCTCTGTGAGTTCAAGGACAGACTGGTCTACATGACAGCCAGGACTCTGTAGAGAGACTCTGACTCAAAAGAAAGTTTTCCAAAAGAGATGTGAAAATTAGACTTACCTTTTCCAAAATAAAATTTTTCTACAATACAAGTTTTTCAAATGAGCCTCGTGGTATGACTATAACCTCAGTATCAGTAGACTAAGGCGGGAGGATTCTGCAACCTCTTGTGGCTTCTGTGGGCACTCATATGCAGATGCTCAAACACAGAAATACACCACCACACATAATTAAAAATAAACATAAGAAAAAAGTAGTGGATTTAAGATGACAGAGATATACAGTAGGCAAGTTATATTATAGATTAAGACTTGGGGTTGGTATGGAGCATTTGGTATGAGGACCTGAGTTCAAATTCCCACATCCACATAAAAAGGTGAACACAATTGCTTGTTCCTGTAACTAACAGCAGCAGGATCCAGAGACAAAAGGTCAACCAGCCTTATCAGCTAGTCTAGATAAAAGGGAAGCTTCAGTTTGGTGAGAGACCCCCATCTCAAAGCACTAAAGCAGAAAGCAATAGAGGAAGACATCCTGCTCAGGCCTCTACGTGTAAACATGCAGGTTATAATAGAGGAAGACATCCTCCTCAGGCCTCTGTATACACATGCAGACTGCAGTAAAAGAAGACATCCTTCTCAGGCCTCTTCTCTGGCCTCTGCATGTGTACACACAGGAACATGCACCCCCACCGGACAAGAGATAGACCATGAACCAAAGACCAAAGGACAAAAGACTGAGTTTCCCAGAATGTACACATTAAGGAGAAAAAAAGCATGAGTCAGAGTCAAATATATGTGCAGACCCATGGACATATATACATATACAAGAACAAAATAGTAACAAAACCCTCAAAGATTAAAATGTTATAAAGCCAGGAAAACTAGAGAAACTTAAGAAAGGTAAAGCCATCAGTCACTGCAGTTAAGGGAAGCCATTGGAATTCCAATGGAGCGGTCACTAGTAGGAGTGGTGCTAGAGAGCTTTTTAGAGTTAAGAGCACTGGCTGCTTTTGCAGAAAATTCAGATTCAATCAGCAGTACCCACATGGCAACCTAATCTGTTTGTAACTCCAGCTCCAGAGAATCTCATGCCCTCTTTTTTGTTTTTCATTTTTTTGAGACAGAGTCTTTCTATATAGTCCTGACTATACTAGAACTCACTATGTAGATCAGACTGGACTCAAACTTACAGAAGATACACTGTTTCTGCCTCCCCAGCGCTAGGGTTAAAGGTGTGAACCGCCATGCCTGGCTCCCCTTATGACCTTCAAAGGTACTAGGCATTAGACACATAAGTGGTGCAGATGGAGGCATCACACCCATACATAATAAAAACATAATAATAATAATAAAATTGGTAGTACTGATTCTTATGTTGCATACACTAGGGAAGAGGTAAAAGACTTTTCAAGGAACTCAGGTGCATATGAAACCATGAAGAAGAAATGTTTAAAGTAGAAAGGACTGAAGATATCAAAAAGAATGGGCAAATGGGGGAAAAGGAGAATAGGAATAACAAACATAAAGAGCTCAAGTATCAAGCAGGATTAATTGTTTCCTTGGCTACAGAGAATTTATCTGTTTTCAGGTTTTGTTTCAGGGTGTTGTTTTGTATTTATTTTACCTATTTTTTATCCCTAGTAAAAATAAAAAATCCAAATCCAAATAACTAATTTCTAATTCTAACAAAATTACAGGTGCAACTGAGGACTGCCTGGTCCCTAGCCAATCTACAAGGCTTTATCACTTGTATACTCAAATATCTTTAGCTCCACTTCTTGGTCTGTATTCAAAATGCACTGAGAGAATCTTCCAATTTGCCTTCCTATTATCCTAGTCAATGTGTATTTTTCCTTAACACCAACTACCATTTCTAAAATATGGTCATTTTTCTTGAGCAGTGTATGGTTAAGGACACTTTCCTCTACTGGTTTTATTTATTGAGGACTTCATACTTTGTCACCATCCTGTTTCTCCAGGCGTGGCTGCGTGCCCAGTGCAGGTTGTGCATCTTTATCACTGCTTTCTTCTTCAAATTCAATCACTCTCTGCTCGGGTTCTTCTTCCAAGAATTCTTCTGAGCTCTCTGAAGTGCGTGCAGTATATTCTATTCTGGAAAACAAACCAACAGATAAAGATAAAATTTCAAGGATCCTATTTTTGAGACAATATGGGTGATGAAGTCAGGGCCTCTAGTATGACTGATTAACCAAAGCATTGTACAATCCTGGCCCTCTTTATTTTGAAAAAGGTCTTGCTAAAATTGTTCAGCCTGTCTTGGGGCTCACTCAAAATCCTCCTGCCTCAGCAACCTAGAATCCCCTAGGGAGGGGAAAAAGGGGGATTTTTTTTTTGCTTTTTTTGTTTCAAGAAAGGGTTTCTCTGTAGCTTTGAAGTCTGTTCTGGAACTCAAGTCTGTAGACCAGGCTGGCCTCAAACTCCAATATCCACCTGTCTCTGCCTCCCAAGTGCTGAGATTAAAGGTGTGTGCCACGACTGCCCAGCTAGAATCCCTTCTTTAAAAAGTAACATTTTAGATCAGTAAGTGCTATCCAGCTTTAGATTCTGTAGGTCCAAAACTAATCTTTTCATTCTGAAAAATTTGTTCCTTTTCTTGCCTGTTGTTTAGTTCAATTAAAAATATCACCACTTTCTCTATTTAAACTAGACGTTTCATCTACTCTATTGGAATGAACATATAACCCAGCTGACTTCCACTATTTTTAGAGCACAGCTTCTGTCCATAATCAAATGTAATGATTAACTGATGTGTCCAAAGGACCTGACATCATCCTCTACAGGCATTTCTCGGCTATGTGGAGTGGAAACAACTTAAATGTCCTTTAACTGATGAATGAACAGTGAAATTGTAGTAAGTATGTACCATGGATTTCTATTCAGCTGTAATGAAACATGAAATCATAAATCTGTAAGTGAAAGGATAGAAGTAGAAAATATACACTGTGGTGGTCTAAAAGATAATGGCTCCCACAGGATGCCATGTTTGAGTTCTTAGTGCCTAGTTGCTGGAACTGTTTAGGAAGGATTAGGACATCAGGCCTTGTTGGAGAAAGTGTATTACTGGAGATGGGCTTAAAATTTCAAGACTCCCAGTGTGTTCTCTGTGTTCTGTTCTGTGGATGCACTCTTAGCACCGCTCCAGAGTCATGCCTGCCTGCTTCCTGCCACACTCTCTACTATGACGGTGATGGGATGCTAACCCTCTAGAACTTTAACCTCCAAATGAACCCTTGCTTCTGAGATTGACTTTGTTGTGGTCTTTTTTAAAAATCACAGCAACAGAAAAGAAACTAAGAAGTTGGTACTGGGGGACGGGCTAACACTGTGACACTTTTTTCTTTAAGAAGAAAAAAGGGCCGGGCGATGGTGACACATGCCTTTAATCCCAGCACTTGGGAGGCAGAAGCAGGCGGATCTCTGTGAGTTCGAGGCTAGCCTGGTCTACAAGAGCTAGTTCCAGGATAGACTCCAAAGCTACAGAGAAACCCTGTCTCGAAAAACCAAAAAAAAAAAAAAAAAAAAAAAGAAGACTTTGTGACTTTGGCTAGAAAACTAGCTGACTGTTGTAAGCAGAGCTTGGAAGACAGTGGTGACAAAACTACATGGACTGTGCAGACCCAGCTCAAAAGGCTTCAGGGGGAAGATTTTTTAAAAATTGTTTTTATTGAACTATATATTTTTTCCAGGGGGAAGAATTTTAGTAAGCTGGTTAGATAATCATTCTTGTACTATTTTGGCAAAGAATGTGGCTGCCTCCTGTCCCTGTCCTAAGAACTTCCCTGAAACTAAACTGAAAAGTAATGGAACAATTTCTTCAGCAGAGGAGATTTCAAGACAACTTAGTAGGTCTTAAAATCACTAATAACCACTCCACAATGTGGTTATGAATAACCACAATCACTCTAACGCAGATCTACAATGAGAAAGAGCAAGTGGGGCAAAAAGAAATACTAAACAGTTTAAATACAGTTTAAAGAGAAAAGAACACAGGAGATACAGAGCTACAGAATTAGGAATTTTCTACACTGGGGTCCAGTATTTCCTCACTATGCCCCCTTATGTCTCTTAAAGTGTAGTCTGTGCCTTGTATGTTGAAGTATGTAATTTGCTTTTTGATTTTAATTTTACAGAGGGTTACAATTGTCTTGAGTCTCAAAAGAGACTTTGAACTTTGGACTTTTAAAGTATTGAGACTGAAAAATTATAATGACTTTTGAAGTTGGATCAAATATATTTTGCACTGTGGTCAGGGAGTGGAATGTGGTGGTTTGAATGGCAATGATCCCCACAAGTTAAGAATTTAAGATAAAGCCAGGTGGTAGTGGTGCATGCCTTTAATCCCAGCATTCAGGAAGCAGAGGCAGACAGATTTTTGAGTTTGAGGCTAGACTGAGCCTGTAGAGCACAGCTAGTGGGCCTTGAAATTCTTCTCTCCTAATTCTACTTATAAAGTTCTACATATTTTTAAGCACTGACCCCAAAGGAATAGGTGGACAGTGACAGAGGACAGCCAGCAGTCTCTTCTGGATTCTGCATGTGCTCACAGATACACACACTCACACACACACACACTTTAAAAAATTCACAAATAAAACTTCATTACATTAAATAACTCCTCATGAGACTACTACATAGTTATCTACACACAGTATTCATTTTACATTTAAATATTTACTTATATTTTATCAAAATTAAATATTTAATTATCCCTATCTAAAATTATTTCATACTCAAAGTAACAGATTTTTTTAAATTTGAGGTGATTTAACATCTAAAGTGACAAAGCTGTGAATTAACTAAATGATTGAATTAAATGGCTAGTCAGAAAAGCCTAATTTTATTATAAAATATAAAATCTTGCCAGGTGGTGGTGGCGCATGCCTTTAATCCCAGCACTCGGGAGGCAGAGGCAGGCGGATCTCTGTGAGTTCCAGGCCAGCCTGGTCTACAGAGCTAGTTCCAGGATAGGCCCCAAAGCAACAGAGAAATTCTGTCTCAAAAAACCAAAAAAAAAAAAAAAAAAATCTTGATTTCTATTAGATGTTAATAAAGAGCTACAAAGATGGCTCAGTACAGCCTAGCTATAAAAGTCCTGGTTTCAATCCCCCTGTACCATATAAACAAGTTACTGTGGTACACAGCTTGTAATCCCAGGCCTCAGGAGGTAGAAGCAGAAGAAATGGCCACATACCAAGTTTCAGACCATGTGAAATTCCCCTCCAAAAACTCAAAGATAGATTCAAAGACACCTTTTTTTGTTATTTTCATTTGTTTCAGAGACTTGCCACACAGCACAAGATTGCCTCAAACTCCTGGCAATCAGCCCATCTCAGCCTTCCAAGTAGTGGATTATAGACATGAGTCACCACATCTCATTTGAAGATAAAATTTTTACCAAGAATTCTGCTGATTCTGTTGACTGCCAGGTCTCTGGAAAAACTGACTGTACTATTTATGGTTATTATTATCCAGTAGCCTGGGTAAAGTGGATTAATTATAAAGTAACTGAATTTTCTTTAAATAGACTTCAAGCTTCAGCATAACTGAAACCTACCCTATCAAAGTTGATATGAGTCTTCTGGGATAATATAATGACTAGGGTATTCTGAGTTTGCATACATGAAGACTCTAGAGTGAGTCAGAAAATAACATGCTGGGAAGCAGAACTGAAATACAAACTCTTGGAAAAAGATACCTGCTGCAGCACAGTAAAGAGACCAGATACCAACAGTATGGAAGCAACAATCCACGAAATAATGCGAGTGAAATATCATTTGTTCCTTACTTGTTTACTGAAGCCACAGGTGAAATCTGGGCAGTGTTCTCATCATCACCTTGAGAACTACTAAATTCAGAATCCTGAAACCGCTTTCCGATCTTTGGTCGCTTTAGATGACTGCTTCGAGTTCGAGTAGAAACAGGTGTCTTCTCTGGACCTGAGGGCAAACCGGGAAACTGCACTGACTATGCATGGGAAGGACTACCTATGAAAACACACAGAAATGCAAGACTACACCAGGCTAACCCACCCACTGCCCACTGTACAGTTTTCCTCCTTCCTTCAGCTCAAGCTAAGAAAACAAAGCCAGCATGTTTTCATCATACGATAACTGCCACTATCCTCAGGGTTACCACATTCATGTGCTCTCTTACTACACTATCCTCAGGGTTACCACATTCATGTGCTCTCTTACTACACTATCCTCAGGGTTACCACATTCATGTGCTCTCTTACTACACTATCCTCAGGGTTACCACATTCATGTGCTCTCTTACTACACTATCCTCAGGGTTACCACATTCATGTGCTCTC